>OW285197.1:10733222-11033222 GCA_935421135.1 Bugulina stolonifera | reverse complement strand
CATTAGCATTAGTTATCGGATTTACAGCAAGCATTAGTTGGAAGCAATAGCTAATAAGTAAGTTCACTAAATTTAATACCAATCAATAACAACATAAAGAAAGCATAAAGACATGATAATTATAATTAATATTAATAATTTAATACATGTGATGATGGCGAAACTTCCAATTTTGAATTTAATAAATATTTGTTCAATACATACATGTACACTATGACTATTTAGGCCTTAAGTACTATAACTACTATAGATATACTAATGAAATGTAAATAATAATTATCATACTATGATATTTTAACCAGTGAAGTTGAAATTTAAATTAATAATATTTTTAAAATATTTATTAATAATTATAATATAATTTAATATTAATTAAATATTACATATGATATTTTATATTATCCTATTAGGCCTACTTTTAGTGATTCAACTGATTTCTACCTGATATTCTGATCGCTTGATTTCGAAATCCTAAATTAAAATTAATTAAATTGTACTACGCTTTTCCTTCATTTTAGAGAGTAGGTCATGAGTAGAGAAGTATGTTCTAATGATGCATGTTGAATTCACTTTAACCAACAGGAACGCTATTGCATTGCAAATAACAATACTCGCTAGCTTTGATTTCTTGCCAGCTAAAATATCAATCTCTAAATTAGGTAGCTGATGCAAGTTTTGTTCACATATCTAGGTGCTATCACAAAGCATCCTAAACATCAGTCTAAAATAATTTCTATGCAATGGAAACATTATGAGTTTCACTTTGCTGGGCACAAGAGAAGACAACTCCAATTGCACTGTTAAAATGATCAAGAGAAGACAATCACTGCAATAAAGGCTGACTCTTGGAAAACATCACAATTAGCCAATGAAAAAGTCACACATTGTGGCCTTCATCATTGATGAATCATGCTTCAATGATTATTAACCCAATGCCTACAGTGGTAATTCTTTTAAAATAATGCACCGCGTTGTCATTTCAGGGGACCCCCCTGAAATGACAACATAGCGTATTGACATATTTTTGCAATGCGTACTGTAGTTGTTTTTGGCCAGGGATGGGCTGATACAATGCAGGTATGAGTATCAAAATAGCTAAGTGCAAGAGAACAAGTGTTAGATGAGTAGTGCTGTGGCAACTACTAGGCACTTAGGGTGTTATAAGGTCCATCAGGGTGACTGGAGTCGCATGTACAAATGTCCTGAACCATTACACTAAGTAAATTAGTTCAAGTGCATAACAAGTACCTAAATTTAAAGTTAAGTAATTTTCTGAAGTTTGGTTTTATAATAAATTAATGGGAGTTACATTGCATGTTATTACACTATTAACATGACTGTTATATTTTCAGTAAACACACTCTGTATATTAAGTTCTTTGTTCAGTGCGTTATAGACATAGACTGCGGTACACATGCAATAAATAGGATATGCTGCTGCTGATTGCTGACTGCTGATTGCAAAATGACTAAACATCATCTAATTGCAAACCATTAGTCTTAGTCCAGTTGTTAGTTGCAATAGCCATCAAGAGATTTAAGGGTGTTTAGTTGAAATTATTCATTCCAGACTTTTTTTATTGATGACAAATTCACCATTTTGTTTTTAATTTTAATTTTCGTTTCTCACTAGTATTTCACAATCAGCACTGAAATTGCAATAAGAGCCATGCGTGATGGAGATGTGCCAAAAGTGGTAGAAATTATTAATCGCATTGCCGAGTCTTTAATCAGGGGACAGCCAAAGGGTTTCCTGGAAAGTCTGGATGGATGGGTAAGATACAGGCAATACTGTGTGGTACAGCCTAAGTTGACTAACTAGCTAAAATGATGTAGACCTACAGCATCAAATTGCAAACCTACAGTATATTGTAAAATCGTCATATGGCAAATTGAACTATGTTTACTTGTATATACGTTTAGATAAGAATATTATTAAGTTTTTATGTTTGGTCTCCTCTAATTGGACAGATCATACTCATTCCACCAATGATAAACACTATAATACTTGTGTAACTTGAAATGCAATATGAATTTAGATAAGCGTATATAGCGCCACATGGGCAAAACGGACCTTCTCCTGTATTATGTCTATATTTCTGTAGGCCCAGATGATAACTAATGTGGAAGAAGTGATAGAACAGCAGAGGCAAAGGCGGCAAGCAGAGCTTGATAATTATGAAATATTTAGCTTCCTGGGTATTCGTCTTAATTGGAGACTCGCTCCCACCTTCGTAACCGCCACTGTAGATGTTCTGACTTACATCGCTAGATTCGTTAACTACTTTTATAGGCAGTGCCGACCGTAAACTAGAAGACAGCAGTCAATTACGGCAATTACACTGTAGACAATAATATTATAGAACAAGCAAATATTGTATAATTATTCCAAATATATTTGTGCATTTATAGTCTAGTTAGACTTACTAAACTTGTAGCAGATGAGAAAACCAACATGTTTGAGGATCTTTAAGTACTTTGGTTGCCTTCAATTAGTGATTGCTGCACCAATAACCATTATAAATAAATTATGAACTTGATAAATTGCAGCACTGCTATTGGTCTTTTCTGGAGCAGCACATAGAGGTAATGTTATGTAATACTACTGCATTAGCCTACTCGTTCCATAACATAGAGTGCACATGGCTATTGCGACAGAATAGTGCGCATTGTTATGTAACATCCATGGGAGTTATGCCTCAGAGTTATTGGCACATGCACTCCATACTGATTTAGATAGCATAACTCCCATGGATGTTACATAACAATGCACACTATTCTGTCGCAATATTATATAGCTTCCTACTTAACAGAGAGACCTCTGTTGGGTTTTCCTTAGAACACTAACATTGTAGGCCTATGTTCCAAGTCCTTGTTTACTCAACTAGTAACAACAGCATTGCCCTTTTTTATAGCCTAAATTTTGGGAATTCAAGATGCATAGAATTTACAGCATTTTGCCATGATCTCTGCTCAGCTTAGCTAACAAGCTTTGTGTTAGCTACACTCAAGTGCTATAAATTCACTTGAAAGTTCAAATCAGCATGGAGTTCATATTCATACTTTCGTGGTGAACACTGTATGCACATCTTCCTAGTTATAGTTTTATTCTATTACTTTTTAATAAATAGACTGAGATCACCATGGTCCCCAGCACCAGAGAGATTGTGGTAACTTATGTCCTTTTAAGGTAAGACTTTCTTGTGTTTATAGTAAGACCTTCACGAAGTACTAGCAAGGGACAGGAAAGTATTATTCTTATCTAATATATCTCCCTACAATCATACTGTTTTAATATATATAGTGTTTTAATATAATATGTGCATGCTAATTCATAGTTCATAGCTGCATGTGCTTGTGTTAGCACATTGGATGTAGCATAATTACACAGGATATAAGGAATTTAAAATCCACATATGATTCAATTCCAGGCCTACTGTCAAATCAACTTAGTAGATCTCTGCATGACTTGTGACGACATCGGCACCAAGGTACTTAGTATGTAACATATAAAGTGGCATATTTTCCAGGCTTGCAGAAGTAGGATATGATGCAAATGAGTTTCCAGAGTTGAGAAACTTGTCTACAGATGTCTCTGATATGACGGAGTTCAAAATGATAAAAGACTACATAAGTATCATGAGTAAGTAGCATTATGCAAGTTAGTAGTTGGTAGTTAGTAGTTAGTAGTTAATAGTCAGTAGGGCATAGTAGTCAGTAGTTGGTAGTCAGTAAATCTAGTAGTCAGTAGGGTTAGTAGCCAGTAGAGCTAGTAGCTATCATGACATGCATTTACATCATTACAGTTGCAATCTTGCATTTCCAGTGGCAAAAATCAGCAAACTACCATCATTATGCATGTAAAAGTTAATTCTACTGTAAATATTTAATGGTGAGGAGAAAAAGCAGTTTCAGTAAAAATTGAGATGGGAATCTTTTTTTATGCAGTCAACCAACCATCCCATTACATAGTGACGTTTTCCTGGCGATTTGATGAAAATGCAACAAAATCACTAACTTAATTCAAGATCATTCAATGTAAATTACAAATTTTAATGATTTAGGAATGTTACTTTTGAGTGAACCTGAGTCATTTGACATGATTCAAGGACTAGTACGAGACTTCCCATGCGCACCTTCACTCGATCTGATACAGGAAATCCTTGACTATCGTGTGGACAGGTTTTTAGATGAAGATGCGTCTCCCCATGACCTACTTTGTTTTGTAAGTTACTCACACTTTTTCATTTTGTGAGCATCACAAGTATATTTATATTATATTATATTATTTACTTGTCACCATCTCGAGAGTCATTTGCATCCATCCATGCAAAGGGACTTTAGACATTATCTGTGTTACACTACATTGGCATTAGGCCCTACGTGTGCCCATACGTTATAATCATGCATGTGCACGTGATATTAATCATCTTGTCTTACATTGTGATCCCTAAACATGTCTAACAGTAGATGAACGATGCTGTCTACTTCTTTTCCAAGTTTCTTAATTCAAGTGAAATACTATTGCAGTAAACCCTAGAAGTTGCTAATAGCTAAGGGCTAACATGGTTCCTGCAGTGTATGTACATACATACATGTATGTGTAGCTGTACTTAAGGTTCACTGAAATTGATTTAGTTTTATAGTTTTGTGACTTTTTACTAGGTCATGCTGGTCATAACAGAGGTAGCGATAAGAGCGAGACGAGATGGAGACGTCCAAAAAGTGGTAGAAATTGTTAACCTCTGTATCACGTCTTTAGAAAGAGAGATGATAACAGCTTTCCTGGAAGGACCAAAGGGATGGGTGAGAGAAACACTATTTGGCATGCTAATTTAAGGTTATGTAATCCAAACTTTCATTCTTAATGAAAGTGCATGTAGGTATTTATGTGGTAACCTTCACCTATAAATTTGCTTTAGGTTTGAGGCTACACACTATGCCATACTTACCTTCACCTGATGTAGCTAGTGCATAGCATGAACTGCCTGAACCTATGTAGTGTGCATTATTTTGTTGTACGTACAATGTACTTATTTACCCACTGGATGCCATACATTGTATCTACTTACCTTTGCCTACTGTAGGTTATGCAATGTATGTACTTTTACTTACTGTAAGTTATACAGTGTAAATATGTACATCTATCGGTTTTTACCTACTTTAGGCAAGGATAGTATGGATAACTCTAGAAAGGCAAGAAATTTTACAAGAAGAAAACGACGAACTTGATGCTTTAGCTCTTAGATTTCTGGGAGTGCACATTAACTGGAGAAGAAGGGCTGCTGACTTTATGAAACTTTGGTTACATCTGGTTACAGATGTTTGTAGAATGATAAATTATGTATACAGAAAGACTAGTTAGAACAGCTATAGTAGCTGTAGTCATTATGCTATTCTTATAACAGTTTTATTGCCCTACATGACTGTATTACATTCTGAAGGAGGTTCTGGCAAGCTCAATACTAAAAAAAATTTTTAGTTGATAAATGATGAATGTTTTAAACGTGGCCAGATAGGAATCAAAATCTGCTTTCCAAGTGCTTCTGCATGAGTAAACATTTTTTGACTTCTAAACAATATACTACACTGGCAAAATAATGTAACTTGCAAAAAGAAAGTATTAATAGTTTGACAGAGGTTGTTAGGTGAAAATAAAACAATAATAATTAAATAACTGATTGCAAAATATTTTTAGAAAGTATGTTGAGATATAAATTAACTTTTTTATTTTTTTGTAGTCTAGTTACTTACCTACTCTCGTGGCAGATGGAAAAATCAACATGTGCGAGGATTATTAAAGGATTATTAACAGAGGATTATTAAAGGATTATTAAAAGCGGTTTTAGTACTTTGGTGAAGCAAAATTAGCTTCAATTGATACTGGCTACAGCAATGAATAACTATTGCAATTAAATTATCAAGTCGATTAGGTGCAACACTGCTCTTGGTCCTTCCTGAATCAATTCACACCACAAACACCATAAAATTAGTGAATCATTGTTCATACTTTTGTAGCCCATTCTTCAGTCAACTTATCAAAGCTCTGCAAGAGCAACAGATTCTAAACAACTATTTAACTTCTTGACAGACTGTAAAACCTACAAGGAGTGGTTGAAAGAAATATGACTAAAATGATTTTTCTCAGAAAAACATCCTTAGAAATGTACATGTAATATTTTATTAAATGCATGCCAAAGTGTGCTATGGGATTTCCAGCACCTTGTCACAATAATGTACGTAGCTGCTTTGCTAAGCTAACGAGCTTTGTGTTAGCTACAAACAAGTGCTATAAATTGACTTGAAAATTCTTCTCAGCATCAACAGTAAGTAGAGTTTGTATCCATCGATTATTGGTGAACACTGTATACACATTTTCCTGGCTGGAGTTTTATTCTATTTAGTATTATTTGATAATAAAATTACAAGGTTCTATAAATAGATCAGCACCACCATGATTCCCAGTACCAGAGAGATTGTAGTAACTTATGTCATTTTAAGGTAAGACATTCTTGTGTTCACAGTCAGGCCTTCACAAAGTACTAGTAAGGGACTGGGAGGTATTTTTTCGGTCTGGTATATCTCATTACATGTGTATGCTAATCCATAGTTCATAGCAGCATGTGCTTCTGTTAGCACATTGGACATAGCATAATTATACAGAATATATAAGGAATTTAAAATCCACAGATTATGCAGTTGCTAGACCGACTGTCAAATCAACTTAGCAGATCTCTGCATGACATGTGACGGCATCGGTACCAAGGTACTTAGTATGTAGCATATAAAGGGGTATATTTTCCAGGCTTGCAGACGTAGGATATGATGCAAAAGAGTTTCCAGAGTTGAGAAACTTGTCTACAGATGTCTTTGATATGACTGAGTTCAAAATAATAAAAGACTACATAAATGTCATGAGTAAGTAACATCATGCAAGTTAGTAGTTAGTAGCTAGTAGCTAGTAGTTAGTAGCTAGTAGCTAGTAGTCAGTAGCTAGTAGCTAGTAGTCAGTAGAGCTAGTAGTCAGTAGAGCTAGTAGTCAGTAAAGCTGGTAGTTATCATGGGGATCTTGTTTTATGCATTCATCCAAACATTAAAGTATATAGTGACATTTCCATGACAATTCGATGGACATGAAATAAAATTAATAATTTAATTCTAGATCATTAAATTTTAATTCAAAATTTTTGTTATGTAGGAATACAACTTTTGAGCACTCCTGAAACATTTGCCATGATTCAAGGATTAGTACGACAATTCCCAGTTGCACCTTCAATAGATATGATACAGGAACACCTTGACCATAGTGTGAACAAGCTGTTAGATGAAAATGGGCATCCTCGTGCCCAACTTTGTTTAGTAAGTTGCTTCTCGCACTCTTCCTTTTTTTCGAACATCAATAATATATCATTATATTATATTATATTATATTATGTTGTGTTGCGTTGCACTGCGTTGCGTTGCGTTGCGTTACGTTGCGTTGCGTTATATTATTCGCTTGTCAACATCTCAAGAGCCATTTGCATTCATCCATGTAAGGGGACTTTAGACGTTCTCAGTGTTACACTACATTTGCATTACGCGTTCCCATACTTTATCATCATGCATGTGCACATGATATTAATCATCTTGTCTTACATTGCGATCCCTAAACAGATCTAACAGTAGATAAACGATGCTGTCTACTTCTCGTCCAAGTTCATTAATTCATGTAAAATACTATTACAGTAAACCCAAGAACTGGCCAATACCAATAGTTGAGTTGCTAATATGGTTCCTGTTGTGTAAGTACATTTGTGTAGCTATACTAAAATTACACTAAAAGCAGCTACTGCTTTACTTCTATGGTTTTATGACTTTTTATCAGGTCATGTTGGCCACAACAGAGTTAGCAATAAGAGCACGAAGAGACGGAGACATCCAAAAAGTGGTAGACATTGTTAATCTCTGTATCACGTCTTTAGAAAGAGAGATGATAAGAGCTTTCCTGGAGGGACCAGAGGGATGGGTGAGATAGACAGTATCTTACATGCTAATTTAAGATTCTGTAATCTAAAGTAGGAGTTAACTAATAAAATTGCTGTAGCCTGTAGGCTATACACTATGCACTATACCAGAGCTCTACCTGTTGTAGCTAGTGCATTGTACGACTCGCCTGAACCTAGTGTACAGTATTTTGTTGTATTTACAATGTAGTTATTTACCCACTAGAAGCTATAAACTGTATGTACTTACCTTTGCATATTGTAGGCTATGCAATGTATGTACTTGTACTTACTGTAAGCTGTACAATGAAGATATGTACATCTATCTGTTTTTACCTACTTTAGGCGAGGATTATGAAGGCAAAAAGACTAAGGCAACAAATAATGCAAGCTCAACCTGACGAATTAGATGATATATTTCTGCGACTTCTGGGAGTGCACATTAACTGGAGAAGAAGGGCTACTGACTTCATGACACTTTGGTCACGTCTGATTACAGATGTTTCTAGATTTATAAATCATGTATTCAGAAAGACTAGTTAGAACAGCTATAGTAGCTGTAGTCATTATGCTATTGTTATAACAATTTCATTGTGTAATATTTTGAGAGGTTCTGGTAAGCCCAATAATAAACAAAATTTTAGTTTAAAAGTTATGTGTTTAAACTGATAAGAACCACCATTTTTTTTCATTAATTGTTTCTGTATAGGGAAATATCTTTAGACTTCTAAGTAACATGATTACATAGTTCAACAGATGCTAGGAGTTAAAATAAAATAATATACATGTGATGAAATACCAGATCGCAAACACTTTTTGGAAATAAGTTTAGAGGTGAGGAATTATATGTTGTGAGACATTACCTATTTATTTATGAGTGTAACCAATGATGATGGGAAACTAGTACGTCATTTTCTTTGTAGAGCCAAGTAGATTACGTAAAATTTTACCTTATAAAATACTACTATTAATAGTGAAGCACTCTATTAATGACAATGGTATAATTCACTTGCACAATCAACTTCTCCAACACTTCTACTTGTGCCACAGACTGTCATGAAAATAACTACATAACATTATATTTAAAAGGTATAATTGCATCATGATTTTCCAGGTGAACTCCCCATTCAGAATTCTCCCCACAATATCTTCTCTGTCTCAGCATCTCTTTTTTCCACTCTCCATAAATATCACCTTGACTTTCTTCATGAGTAGTTAATCTCTAAGCGATGTAATAATTTTCTTTATATTCATCAGTAGTACTGCCCTGTGTATATACATGTACTGAAGAACTTCCTTAACTCGGCCTCAGATAACTCAAAAACTTGCTTATTGCTTAGTTCAAACTCTTAGCTTTGGTCTCTGCTGTGCACTATATGTGAGGTTTTGTTTCAAACTCTAGCCCAATTCAAACCAATTTTGGTGGTCCCTTGGAGTTCAGATGAGGCATGTTTCACTGTGCATGTACATTGTACATGTATATGCACTTTTTATTCTATAGCAAGGCCACTCTTACAATATACATCTTGTAGATGAATAGGTATTTTCCCTGATACATCAGTACCTTAAATTGATTTGAGTCTGAAGGGAAGTCCTGCCTAGTAAAAACAAGCTTTATAATTAAACCTCCTAGCCAAGCTAACAACCACTACAATAGAATCAGTAAGCTACAGTGTGCATGTGCTTCCAGCTCTGCACAAACGTTTTCTGATTTGATTTTCTGTTTTATATGTACTATAAGTATTGAATGATTATAGTGAAACATTTTTTGTATCTGACCAAAGCCACTATGATCTCAAGCACTACAGAAATTGCAGTCAACTAAAGTATATAACTTTTGTCAATTTATAAATTAAATAGCTAAGCTGATTATTTTTTTAATAATTATTATGCTATTTTATTATGTAGCTCCTCTCCAGATAAAATTGTCTAGTAAACCAATGCTGAAAAAAAATTTAGTTACATGTATATACTATCGGTGGTGATAAAATTTGTTTGTTTTAATATACTAAAATAGAGAATAGTTCCTCTTTGTCTGATTTTTAAACCCTCGTTTATCTAGTCTTTAATAGACCCTAAAAGTAAATATTGTAATGGTTTCTGTGATTTGGTTCGGTCGTCCTTGGACGACTATTGACCCAGAACTGAAGTGCCTATGAGTGGTAATAGGACTTTGCATTACATGAAAGATCGAGCGGTCTCAGTAGCCCAAAAACTACCAAAGACGACCCATCTGGTCCCAAGTCTGACCTTCAGACTATACGTTGAAAGAGAGTGATCCGACCTAGTAGGCGGTTCGCTAAGCGAATGACCTGACAAAAGGAAGTGAAAGTCTCTGTATCAAGTATAGATGTGTCTTTATTGAAAGCCAAGTGAAGACTGAGACAATGAACAGTAAAACAGTGCCCTTTATATAGTATAAGGACTTCCGGCCGACGTGACGTCGGGAAAAGACGACGTGTGGTCGTCCGGAAGTTGCGCAACAAGATGGCCGCCGGAAGCCCGACGGCCGACCCAAAATAGGTCGGGTTCTACAAAAGTTGCTTATAATGGTCCAATTCATGTACAAAATGAATATCAATGGATTCTGAGAGGTCGGGCCTCTGTACATGGGTATAAAAGGCATTAAAAGACTTAGTAATAATCATGTAACTATATACAATAATATAGGAGAACAATACACGAATAAGTAGCGAGTATAAACACATGGAGACACGTATATAGACAGTAATTAATGGTTTAACATGCAATGCAATAAGTACACGAACAGCTAGTTATGAGAGTGTGAGTGTCAGATGAGTAGTGCTGTAACAACTACTAGGCACTTGGAGTGCGGTGGAGCTTCGTCCGGTAGTTGGAGTCGTATACAAATGTCCTGTACCATTACAATATTATGTTACTTTAAACTAAGCAAAACTTTTCCATCATGTGTTGAAATTAACCTCCAGAGCTGTTAAAAACTTACAGCCTGAATAGAGTGCTGGTATTTTTGATAGCTTCTCAGTGTTTTACTGCTACTACAACTTTGAACACAATTACTAGTCTGCCAAGCTAACGAGCTATATGCTGCAATACAGCTATTATATCTGTTTACTACAGTAGATGCTTTTAAATTATTATTCAAACTAAAACATATTGTCACTAGTGCTGACGTCCTTTAGAAGTATAACTGTATCATCATGGCTTTATCTACCAGGGAAATTGTGATACACTATATCTTGTTAAGGTAAAATTTTCTCTAAAATGCATGTTTATCAGTGACTTGGATGACCGCACACTACTTAAAATACTACATTGCTGTGTTACTTACATGTACATGTAACTTACTCTGAGAATGATCCTAGGACTAGTATGTGAAATAAAGCTAAAATGTGTATATTACTTATTTCTATGGTTTAGCTTGTTACCCACATCAACGTCTTCAAACCATACAACTGTTTTCACTTGTAGGTTTACAGACGATGGCCATAATCCAGATGACTATCCTGAACTGAGGGCATTATTTTTAGAAGTCACCAATAAGTCTACTCAGCTGATTAAAGCAATAGGATACTTATACTTAACAGGTACGTAACCTAAATCTGTTGTTAACAACATTACGCTATGTCTATTGTACATGTTGCAAAACCTAATGATATAATAATATATAAACTCACCGTAGTACTGATGCATCTTTTGATTTTTCACTCCTGATATTACGTTGTCGTTCCTGGTATCATCAACAGAAGAAAAAAGAACTTAAAATATTAGTAGTGAAAATCTAGTAATGTGTCTAGTGCTACTTTACGTCATGTTTCTCCTTACTCTCATCGATCTTTTCAAAACCTGATTGTAGTTTGATGCAGCAGACATGGCTATCTTTTCTACTGTAGTAGGCTGCTGTGTTTTCTTTAAAAATGTGCAATAATCACAAGAATTAGAAACAGCAGCGCTAACACTGTGGCATGTATCCATTTTCTAGAGCTTTATCTATAGGTCTACCCTTTCAGTAAAAAAACTTCTCTTTAGTCACAGATAAGACTTTGAGAGTGTAAATTTTATTCTGGAATATTGGAAGGTTGTAGCTTGATTAGCTATGCAATCCTACAAAATCATTTTAGAACTTGAAGTAATGGTCAAGTGGAGACAATGACGAGCAGATATTGTAAATTTAAACATGGCTGGTGTGCGTTAATAACTTGTTTCGTTTTAGGAGAGAGCATGTTGAAGGATCCTCAACTTACTGCTACGTTTCAGTCAGCTTTAGGAAGTGATCCAGCATTGGTATCAGCAGATGTACTGGAAGCATACATTAATCATACTCTAGATGCCCTCTTCGAACACTCCACTTACAACTGGTGGAGACTGCTACTTGTAAGTCTCTCACACATGCCTTTTCACAAATACAAATAACATCTTAATCTTACGTATATTTCTTCTTTCATTATGTTAAACTGATCCTTATGCTATTCTCTCATATGCATTTCTGCCTCCCTACATCACATTATTTGAATTTAAGCCTTGACACATAGAATAGGCCTGATTAGCACAGACACACTTGGACCTGGTCAATAAAATATTGTCTCAATATGTACGCTGTTCATGTGATTTACCTGCCAATTTTACCAAAACATTTCCCTGACACTATTGGAGAAGACATTATCCCCTTCTGGAATACAAAAATAATAGCTAATTTTCTTACAGCTAAAGTCGATTAATGTTAAGAGATGATTTCATTTTCGACTATAAATGTGGGAGCCAACATCTTGCCAACAGAAACAGTGCAGCAAAACTTAAGCAATGGTCCAAATTCTGAATCAAGTTCAGCAAAAATCTGTGTGAATCTTTGGCTCAGATTGAGACAAGCTGCCTAAACAGAGGAGGCACTCATTATGGTTTTGAGATATTGTTAGTAACTTAACATACATCTTATCAATTTTTGAATGAAATAATATTTTTTCATTGTAGTTTATCACATTCATTAGCGAGACTGCTGTAAAAGCAATGCGTGCTGGAAATGTACAAAGAGCAGCTGAAATCATCAACTGGCTCTGTCAGTGTCTGAACAGGGAGCAACCAAAAACTTTCTTAGACGGCCCAGGTGGATGGGTAAGAAAACAAAACTGTTTTAGTTAAGAGATTAACTGGTACAAGAATTTGAATTTCCAAAGTACATGTACTATCCAGTAGCCTGAAGTTTTGCTTACATTCTAATGGTTGTTATACGTTGTATGTTCAATTTAATATTGACAATGGACCTACAGTACAGTTTTTCTATTCAACACATGTGTGAATTAATACTCTAATAGTCTAAGTACTCTAATATTACTACATGTACTTAGGCCGAGGTCATGAAGAGGTCACAACCTTCAGCATTACTGGGACTTAAACTAGCAGCAGAAACAAACAGAAATAGTGGCAGTGATGATGATGATACAATTATTAACTCTGATAGTTCAGATAGTACAGCAGGTAACTCCGACGACGTGATAGGTAACTCCGATGACATGGCAGGTAACTCCGATGACATGGCAGGTAACTCCAATGACATGGCAGGTAACTCCGATGACATGGCAGGTAACTCCGATGACATGGCAGGTAACTCCGATGACATGGCAGGTAACTCCGATGACATGGCAGGTAACTCCGATGCCATGACAGGTAACTCTGATGACATGGCTGATAACCCTGATAACACAGCTGATAACCCTGATAATACAGCTGCCAGACCTGATAGTACAGCTGCCAGTTCTAATAGTACAGCTGCTAGTGCTGGTAATACAGATGCCAGTCCTGATAGTACAGCTGCTAGGGCTGGTAATATTGATGCCAGTCCTGGTAGTACAGATGCTAGTGCTGGTAATACAGGTACTAGTTCTGATAGAACAGCTGCTAGTTCTGATAGTACAGCTACATGTAGTAACCTTCCTATCACAGGAAGTGATTTGAAACCCAGTAGGTCCAGCTTCCTATACTTATTTGTTCATTACTTGATGTCAGTTGCAAGAATAATTAATTTTATCCGCAGGGTCAGTAGTTAGAAATACAATTTTCTAAGCAGGAAGTATAAGGTGACATTTATGCTATTTTAGTTGATGACAACAACAAGTTATAAGTATCTAGAATTTAAAGATAGACCATACTCTTATAGCATGCTAGCTAGAGTAAACATGATTGGTTCATGATTAAATATACATGCCAGACTATATGCATATTATAGCTTCTATATATATTTTTTTAATGTATTCATTTCATCTTTAACTTTGAAGAATTTTCAATTAATTTTAGGTACCCAGCCAAATTTTAAACTACTGTCGGCTTAGTGGTTCATTCTACAGAAAATTTAATTATATTATTTTTGTGTGATAAGACTAGTATGAACTCTACAGTAAAAATATTTCTAATTCGTGTATACAAGCACATGGACCTTTTAACAGAAACTTTTACTAACTGAACACCAATAAAAATATTTGGAAGATTAAAATTTGAGTGATAGATACTCCACCTACCACCAGTTGATGATTAAACTTTAGCTAATATCAGAAAATGAATATTGGTTGCCTCTCTCCAAGTGTTTACTGATGTTGAGCAAAAACACTAACCCAAAATTTTAATTTCAACATGCTAAATAGAATATTCTGTTGGGAATAATAGAGCTAAATGTGCATAAAGAAGTCAGTATAAGTGATAGATTACAGGTACATTACATACATCAACATGTTATAACTATATAGTAACTGGATTCAATGGGTTCAATGAGCACGATCATGGTGAGTTGTCCTCCCTCTATTATTCTACTCGAGCAATCAAATAGGTCTAACTATCTACACATTAAATCTCCATAGCAATTTAAGAGTATAATATGTACATTATTCAGTGTGAAGACACAAATGTGAGTCAGAAATCCAAAGTAAAAATATCAAAAGAATAACAATTATGGTGTAGCCAAATTATCAGCTTAACATTCTTAAGATTCCTGTAAAAATAATGTCTTTTTGAAACCAGTCGAAAAAATTTTAGAATATTTGATGATGTCATTAAAAGGAAATTAAATGAAAGCTAAAATTTTAAACATTCAACTTTAAACTGAGTAAACAGTGAGAAAAGATGGCCAATAATCCTTTTACACGAGAAGTGGTGATTGCTTTCACTTTGGAAAGGTACGTGTGAATAATTTGTCTCTGAGGGCATATGTACTGAACATCCAGCTTAAAACTTCTCTATAATAATTGTCTTACATCAGGGAAAGAGCTACTAAGTCATTTATAGTGCCAGGAATATAAATGGGAGTTATCTTATTTTTGTTTGTGTACATACACAATATCATGTGGTAATCTTTACATAAGTATACTACTACTTTGCCCTACTACTTTTGTCCAAATCCAATGGAAGCTCGGATATAAAAACAGGTTCTATGAACAATTCAATTTGAATTCAAAACCGAAAATAGCTTAAACAGTTCATGATAACTGCATACCACGTAACGTTATCTTTGGGCAATAAACACGTCTGCTTTGTTTACACTATGCAGGTTGCAAGAGGTCGGATGCCAGCCGTGCAGTGTCCCAGAGTTGCATGCCCTTTCTGGGGAGATTTCTAATTCCAACACCCTTAGAGCTGTAATTGCATTGCTCAACAGGACTAGTAAGTCTTTCGTCTTTAATCCACATGTACATGTAGCTAGTAGGAGAGCAATCTGGAATCATTACACACATCTACTGGCGTTCAGTTGGTTCTTGCTACCAGTTAGGACACACAGTAGAGTCTTTCTACATGCAGACGTGTTGTCTCAAAGAAAGATCTCCAGCATGATGTAGCCTAACCTAGTTAATAATATCTCTGCCATGATCTTCCTGCCTATAGTAGTTCTCAGAGCCTGTTCAAGAATCTGTTAAACAAGAAAACCTTCTGTCCAAACTAAGAAAAGTCACTACTCCTTTTGAAGGACTTATCTAGTATTTTAGCGTATTTACTGCGCTTTATCTAGTACGTTTCTTTCAGTCAAACCTTTTTATGCCAAGAGAATTATGGTACTTATTCCTAGAGCAGATGTCCCAACAAGACTGGCCATATTTTCTTGCAATACGTTGCTATTAGACACAAACTGGAATACACCAATAAGCTAGGAATAGAAATTTAGTTCGATAAATTATTGCAAACAGCTCCAAAGAGCCGCCAAATTCCCCTCAAGTTGAGTTGTTAATGAAAGGCAAAATCAGAATAGTATCTGCATGAGTTGGGAAAGGTAAAAAGGTTTCCTTCACAATTGCAAAATATAAATAAAATATTCATATTTTGGCAAACAGGAGCAGATGTTGTAAACAAGCCTGACTATGCTTCCATGGTGGAGTTCCTCTCAGAGAGACAAGTTACAGAGTTACCATCGAATGTCATGGAGGCAAATATCAATGCATTAATAGACACCCTGTTCGTGAATGGTTATACTTGGGGCCGGATACTAGTGGTAAGCCGTGCATTAAACTAATATTATACACAAGTTTTATGCCATGCTCCAGATATACTTACTTGACTATATGTGACTAGTATAATGGTATGCATAAGTAGGTAGTATTGGCTGTGATGGTAGCAAAGCCTCACAAAATTGCCACACTAATTTAGAGCCTGTGTTTCTTGTATTTCCGAACAGTGCATCCTGTACACTACAGAAATTTCTGTAAGAGCAATGAGAGACGGAAATGCTCAGAGAGTGGTGGAAATTATCAACTGGGTGTCTTTGTATTTGAATAGAGAACAGCCCAGAGCGTTTATCGAAAACAATGGAGGATGGGTAAAAAATTTGTATTATCGCATGTGTGAGTAATAAACTATTTTGGTGTGAGCGGAATATTAGTAAAACACACAAATCATGCACATGTATTGGAAAAGTTGCCATTACTACTTATTTTTAAATAGTGAGAGTAAACTGAATAACACTTTAGTAATACACAGGCTTAACTATTATAATTAAACCTGTGTACATATAACTCATAAAGCTGAGTTTGCTTAGATTCTGAGCAAACTCTGAGGCAATCGTTTTAAATATTGCTCAAACTACAAAAAAATATACTTTTTGTAGTTTGAGCATATTTAAAATGATTGCCTCAAAGTTTGCAAACTCAGCTATTTGAGTTACTAAAGTCGATTGTGTATATATCTGACAATTACTGTACTATCAAAAGTTGTTCTGTAGAAACCAGTGCAGTAACTTGGAAGCCTGTAGCTTATATAAAGAAATTAGGTCTCTTTCCTCATCTATATTGGATAAATGCAGGCATAATGGACATGTAATTTTAGAGACAGTTACACGAGTAAGCATGTTTGATGTAGCTTAATGTCGTAATATGCTAGGGTGAGACAAGACAAATACTCAGAATGCTGAATGATCAAGGAGAAGAAAATTTACTGGAGGCTGGTGGAGCCGGTGCTGCGGCAGCTTTTCCAGAGTTGGGGATCGACAGAGATGTAGTCTCCGATATTACAGCAAGTCTGGTGAGAATAGCTACAGGTGCAGCAGCCATAATTAACTTCATTTACAGGAGCAGCAGCTAGTGGGAGATAACTTCTCAAGTTCCCTATTTCTGTCTTTCCAAATTATAAGCTATGTGAATACTTTAATATTATATTCTTTTGATCTACTTGAAACAGCATAGATAGAGAAATAAAAATTGATGACTAAGATGATCTATAAATTCTTTTATACAAGTTACACCACAGCTGTAATATTTGTGTCATTAGGAGTTATGCCCTCATGCTTTATATATAGTTAGAAGTTGCTCCCGCATGCTAGAATAATATACAAGTAGGTCAGGTCTGCGTAGGAGTTATCACCTACTGTGTAAGAGCAAGGTGCAGTCAATATGTCCAAAGTGTTTAATTAAGCAGCAATCAGTGGGGATGTCTGGACGGTAGGAGAAGGTTTGGTAGGTGAAGTTCTAGTGTAGTTGGTCTTGTTTGGTAGAGCTTAGAATTAATCAGAGTATCTTGACCTCAGTAATTTAGTTGAGCATCCAACACACAATCTATAATTCCTCTCCTACTGTCACTATGTAGGCACATAAAAAATCTACACCAACCTTCTATCTCATGTCATCTGATGACATGAGATAGAAGTACATGCTATTATCCCACTCACTCTACGTGTGGGGCTGGCAGGGAATTAGTAGAGATTAGTGTAGGGATTACTAGTTCAGCTGAGATAAGTGAATGGAGTGTAACAAATTACCATCAATTTATTGGGAAGTTATAGGACCATATTTAGATGAGATAGCCTTGGTTCTATCTCAAAGTCAAGGCTAGAGATGCTGTTTTCTTTGTTTACTTTTGAGTAACTCAAACCCAGTCACTAGACTGCAAACCTAGTCTATAAAATTAGTGCACACTGTACTACTACTACTATATCCAATATACTTATTTCCAACTCAAATATCACTAACAGGCTAATCTCTTTTCACATAATGGAGTAATAGTGCATAATATAGCAATTGATTCAAATATTTTTACACCAAAAGATGTCAGAAGTAAAGAAAGATTTTGGTTGACCCCAGGGAGAGTTCCCTGTGACAGCATAGCATAGCACTTGGCTGTATAATAATTTAAGGATAGGGCTCAGTGCACACTGAGTCTCTATTTATGACTAATGGGCTGTTGCTACTGCTGCTGCAACCACTAATGTCACTGCTGTTACTGCTTCTGCTGCCAAAGCTCAAGAAAGTATTAGCTGGTGGTTAAAATGACACCTACCTGTACTACATGTACTTGTATTACTGGCTAATGGATGATCAGTGGATTAGTACCAGATTGTTAACTTCAGGAATTTGCATGTGTTTTACTGAACCCATAAATGGGCATTAGATTATAATATGACTAATATTTAGGACTAATCTGTCATTTTCAGTTCATAGGCCGAGAGCTGCACATCTCTCTGTACCATGGTTCCTCAATTAGGACTCATGTCTCTCAGAATACTCAGCTTATTTGTAATAATCGGTAAGTTAGTACACTGTACACTTTGTTGAAAAATTATATTAAAGGGGTTATGACATGTGGTTTATGTCTATGTTCAAAGCAGCATCTCTTACTTAGGTTTATTGCATTTGTGCTACTATAAGCAGAGTTGTGTCCTCTTGCCCATGCTTGACTCATTAGCACTATTGGATGCTGACCCAAACGCAACTTTGTTATGAAGAAGCAACTGCGTGCTTTATGTCATATAGAGAAAATTGTTGAATTCAAGCTGTTTGCATAGAAAGAGTACAGTAGTGAACAAATGATTTCACAGGATTTACTAATATAGCAGTAGGATAACTTGTGCAAGTTTTTGAATTTTTCTGGGCTTTACTTTTGCTGGCAATAATTAGCTGCCTTTGTTGGTAGGTCAGGTATTTCATCTGGCCACACTATATACAGCGGCTATCGTTGTGTTATTCATTATTCTACATGCCTATACATTGCGTTGTGGTCTAGTTGTTCTAAATATAGCCCGGAAGCCGTAAGCATAGGGTAACTAACAGTACTAGAATAGTAAATATCTAGGCACTCAAGATATTGTGCCACTATATAGCTGAGTGTGTCTTAATGCTACCTGAAAACACGTGGCATAACCCCTTTAAAATATTTATATACATGTAATTGGGTTACACATGAAATTATAGAATAATATTGCAAATTTATTTAAATTACTCTAATGTATTCTAAGCCTGATATACATGTACATGTACATGTACATGTATATGTTCATGTAGTTCAATAATTACACAGTAAGTACAACATTACAGATGTAACAGTCTTTAGTTTTGTCCTAAGCGCATGCAACTGTAATAGAAACAACGTCACTAAAGCAAAAATAAAACACAACAAGCCCCTCATGATTTCAGAATAGCTCTTGCTTTGCAAACTTGACTTCCTCACAACAAACAAAGTTGTTATTATATGAGAAAGATGTAAAGTAAATATATATTATGATGTATGTACATGTAAGTGCAACAGGAATCACATGGCTGATTTATTGTCTAATGACTATTATACTGATCATTGGTGTCATCAAATACATTTACATTTACATTTATTGGGGTTTTCTAAAAGTTTACAGATAGCATTTGTTAAAAGTAACTTGTTTACCACAAATCAATACATGTACAGTATATATTATATACAACTCATAAGAGAGAATGAATGAATAAACAAATATGTAGGTGGACAATTGTTTTTGTAGTAAATTGCTAACTAGATCAAAGTGGTAGAAAACAGGTAATGTGCGCACAGTCATCCAAATACTGAAACATATCATTAGACATAACGTTTTACTCCTCTGATTAACAGATGACATAGCCTTTTTTGGCAGGGGTAGAGGAGTTGCCTTGAAGCCATGCCTTGCAAGACCCCAAGGCACGGGAGCAATTATGGCTAGATGCTCTTCCTAACACCACCGGGATTCGAACCTGAAACCTTCAGCATGAAAGCTCAGCATTCTAACCCCTAAGCCATGGCTGCTCCCTATTGTACTCCTCTGATTATACTGCCCCTATTTACAATTTCCAGTTTATTTGTTATCTGGTAATTTTGCTGGCTTAATCCAAAAAAATGCAACACCCTACTTGGGAGCTGCAACATTGCTCTCATTTGAACATTTTTATACTCATAAGAGATGAAAGGATCAGATACATGTATAACAGCATGAAAATTTGCTGCATTATTAAAAATAATTTAGATTCAAACTGCATCAAATAACTTTAATATGTTGCTATATGTTAGGATAGCATAAAATGATTAGTGTTGTTTAATTCATGATAATTAGAATTATACGAAGACTGCTTGGCTGATACCAGATAGAAGCTGACTCAAATGAGAACATGAGAAAACGAGATTATTTTCACACTGTTAATTATTATTATATCTGCAAACAGCAGATTGTAAAATTTAGTTCATTATAAATATAGTACATATCGAACTTTGATGTCGTTATCACTCAACATAATATATTATTTAGCAAGAGTTGTTGTTATCTAGGCACATCGATATGTTCTATCTATTTTAGGTTCTATTACACTGCCTATCTGCAATGGTAAGTGAGGAACTTTCTATTATCAGCTTTGTATGCAACCAGAATATCATGTGTTATGATGTACAACATGCTGGGCACTAATAAGTTAATGATCATAATCAGAAGTTGCCCTCTCTTAACTTATTATCTTCAATAAATTGATAGAGGGCAACTTCTAATTGTGATCAATAGCTTATTGGTGCCCATGTGTACATGTACATGTACATACAATGTATTAAATGTACTTGTATCAGTGCCTGTTTCTTTGTGCACCCCCAATAGTATTTTCTGTTATCTGCAATGTATACTTAAGTCTCACATACACACAGGAGCAAATGTGGTTAGTTGCCTGGCACAACAACCGTGTCTAAAATTTGATGAAAGTGTTCTGAATTAGCGAGTGAACACTCCATTTTTGATGGTTCACTAAAAACTATTGATATGAGAAATATCAATGGCAGTGCAGTGGTATGTTTGCCCTTCCATGGTACACTGGGCTGGGCATGAATTATTAGTAACTCCCTAAAAGTCATGATAAGTGTCAGTGTGAGGTGAATCAAATTAAAAAAATGTGTGATCTTATAGACAGCATGCATGTCACAGAGATGGATGTATCAAAGTCCATATTTATGTTTTATGTACACGCAGGAGCTAATGTAGTCAGTTGCCTGACGCAACAACCTTGTCTAAGATTTGATGAAAGTGGTTGTACAGCAGGGAAGAGAACTGTCTGTCTATGGAGTGATGCTAGTCTTCCTTGTACTCTAGATACAGACACAATAGATGCTATATGTCCAATTGAGCCAGGTAAGGGAGTGGACGGTGGTTACACAGATTTAGTCAGCAATCACTATATTGAAAAGTTTTAACTTTTTGATAACAAATAATTTCTCTATATTTTGAAGATAAAGGCTGTATTGCTGTACAAATATGTTGTTGAAGCAGATTTTGATTCTAAACTTTAAAATAATGCTCGTACTATCATAAATTAGATCATTTAATAAATATTACAAGCATTAATACAGTAGGAGATGTAAATTTAGAGCGGCTCAGCCTGAAGTACCAACAAGACAAGATTGACTTAGGTGCTAAACCGATAAGATAATGCATTACTACCTCTCCTCTCTTTCTACAGTTGTAGACGCAGCAAAGATATTTGATGGATTACCCCGTGGAGCGGTTTCATGTACCGAGATTGATGGAGGTTCAAACGCTGTATTTTCCGTTTCTGACGGTAACCCAACAGGTGAGTGCAGTGCACTATTCCACCACTGTGCAGAAATATTTCATATATTGCCTAAGGCATAGCTACTGGTGCATCTCTGTATATATTATGTATACATATTTCTGCAGGAAACTGTCATATTTTAACAAAATTTTGGTGCCCTAAGCTGCGCATCTCCAACCAGATGTCCTTTGCCTCTACCCTGTTCACTTTCCATTGAGTAATAGGCATACAAATGTATATAAAATAAAATATTAGTTGCTAAAAATGGTTCGTAAGTAGATAAATAATTTATATATCGGTAATTTATATATACATGTATTATACGAGCTTCACATGTACATCTACTGACATCTAGTAGATACATTAGATGCAATGCATTTCAAAGTTTCAGACTATCACTGGCATTGTCATATAATGGCCTTGCGTTAAAAATTACGTCTTGTACCTTATAAAGTATTTCATCTCTAAGGCGTTATTCTTTCAACCACAGCTATTTCAGGTAACATAATGTTCATTTTACTATAATTATTCAGAATTTTGGTTTATTGTGAGAGTTGTGTCACCAGAAGTAAACAAGAGGTCATATTCGACCTAGTAACAAACGATTAAATAGGTTAAATCTTTTCTTTTAGCCATTTTGATTAGTTCTGAGGCCCAACATGGCGCATAATGTTCCCCCAGTGGTGCTACTCTCCCAATAAACAGCTCTGTTATACACCATATAAGTATAACTATATTAATAACACCTCACTTTACTTACAATGCAGGTGGTAATGAACCTGCACTAACTATAAGCAGACACATCACCGGTACTGTCAGTAGTATAGTCAGTGCAGATCTACACAGACACCCGGCCCTTTCCGCGTCGTATTAGCCCTAGATCCAAAAACTCCCCGGGCGGACGACCACCCCACCCGTCCTCTCGCCCCTCCTCTCCCCTAAACCTCACTCTATGTGCAAAGCCCTAGAACCTACTCCCCCCCATCGCGGGTGGGGTTTCAAAAACCTCATCGGCTGTTCCGCGGAACCCAGTCTAAAGAGCAAACCCCTCGCCCCATCCCACGGCTCGGGCGAGGGGGCGCGCGCGTACGCGCGCGCCCCCCCGCCCCGCGAACCCCACCCGTCCTCCCTCCACCCGTCCCCGCCCCTCCCCACCCCTCCCCACCCCAAACCCCTCCGCCTCGCCCTCCGCCTCGCGGCGGTTCTCGTTCGCGAGTCCAGCCGTGGTCCCACGCCGCCCTCCCCCCGCCCATCCCCCGCCCCTCCCCCGCCCTCCCGCCCCAACGACCCGTCGCGACCCTCGCGGGCGGACCGTCGGCTGGAGTAGGGTGAAGCGAAGGAAAATACGGGTTAGAGTAATGGTGTGTGATGTATTCTAGAATAGATGATATACGACTATGAAAATATGAGTCAGGGTAATGATACACGAGTTTGTTTTAATTTTCAATGCGTTTGAGAGTAATAATATAAAATCAATCGATAAAAAACTTGATATGTGACTACGAAAAATATGAGTAAGGGTAATGATACGCGAGTTTGTTTTAATTTTCAATTCGTTTGAGAGTAATAATATAAAATCAAGCGATAAAAAACTTGATATACGACTATGAAAAATATGAGTAAGGGTAATGATACACGAGTTTGTTTTAATTTTCAATACGTTTGAGAGTAATAATATAAAATCAATCGATAAAAACCGATATACGACTATGAAAAATATGAGTAAGGCTAACGATACACGAGTTTGAGAGTAATAATATAAAATCAATTGATAAGTAGACACGAATGAGTGTGAATGACAAAAGTTTTTGCCTCAAAACTGTGCAGTGGCGGGGAGGAGACGCTCGCCGAGGATGGAGTCTAGAATGGCACAATCGTAGAATGTTCTCCCGCTCTTGGAAGTCTTCTGTCCCTTGTACACCATCACGGAGGGGAGGAGCTCTTTCATCGAAACTGCCAGACGTCCCGGAAGGAAGACTTCTCCCTTTTTTTCTTCGTTTCCAATCCGGCACTCGTAGGTGGCAATGGAGTTGCTCGCATTATCACCATCACCGCATCTTGGGACGTATGTGGGTCGGAGCGCGGTCACCACCAGCACAGAACCAACGGGGAAGGAAGATAGCGTTTGCACTCGAAAAAATTCTTCCAACTGGACCAAGGTCTTCTTTCTCAAGTCACCGGCCAGCTTTTTCATGGCTGCTCCTGGCAGGGAGCACACGCTCTCGATACGGTTGAATGTGTTTTGTCCTTTAGCGGTCTCCTGCTGTCCCAAGTACACCATGATCCTAGGTGGAAGGGTAAGGTCCTTTAGCTCCTCTTCTTTGACATCCGCTAGCTTGGGCATGGCGTGACGAATGTTGGTGTGAAAGCTGATGCAATGTCTCATCCCCTTGTCATCCACATAGCTTGCCCTGGCTAAGAATGCTTTTCCGAATGCCGTTTCAACCACCGAACCTCCACTCACTTCTAGCACAGTTCCTGGCTCTAGCTCCGACAGCTTCACCGTCGTCTGCAGAGAGCTCCTCTTCTCCGCTCCCATGCTCCTACAATAATGAAAGTGGTGTATATAGATCCGACAAAGTGGTTAAACGGGAGAAAGATAGTACGGTAATTTATAGATATACGAATAGGGCTACTTACATTAGGGTTGCCGCCACTGCACGAGCTTTCTCCAGGCTTAGTCCCCCGCTCTTTTTCTTCCCCTTGCAAGGGGACTTGGTAGCTTTTTTTCCCTTCGTCGTCTCACCACCATCCATTTCTTCCGTAGCCGTATCGGCTCCGTGGCCATCATCATCATCATCTGATATTACAATCGCCTGGGGTTTCTTTTTTTTCTTAGCACAGATTTCATCTCCTTTTGGGTTCTTCCTCTTCTTGGTTGTTGTGGTCTCGCCCCTATCCGAGGTCCGCTCCGGGGAGGACGGAGAGTCCGCCATGTTAGAAAGATCCTTTCGGGCAAGACTCCCCACTCCTATTATTTTCCCCTTCTTCCGTGCCTCTTTTAACGCATCCACCTCTTCTTTCCTCTTCTGACTGCACTCTTCTTCTTCAATAATTCCATCCATTTGTGAGTCCGTTAAGCCCGCAAATAACTCTTCTTGGTTCTGGACTATGTTGTCAGTATCCATTGATAATGTACTATTGTAGTAGTGTTCCTGTACAGTAGTGATGTGCTGAACTTTGAATGCTGAGACTGTGATCCCACTCTCCCTTTATACATCTGCTCATTTCTTGACTCCTCCCTTTTTATTATCCAATCCCAATGTGTCCCGATGCACCCCGATGTGAATCCGAAGCCTCCCGATGCATCCCGATGTGAATCCGAAGCCTCCCGATGCATCCCGATGTGAATCCGAAGCTTCCCGATGCATCCCGATGTGATTCCGAAGCTTCCCGATGCATCCCGATGTGAATCCGAAGCTTCCCGATGCATCCCGATGTGATTCCGAAGCTTCCCGATGCATCCCGATGTGAATCCGAAGCTTCCCGATGCATCCCGATGTGATTCCGAAGCTTCCCGATGCATCCCGATGTGATTCCGAAGCTTCCCGATGCATCCCGATGTGATTCCGAAGCTTCCCGATGCATCCCGATGTGAATCCGAAGCTTCCCGATGCATCCCGATGTGATTCCGAAGCTTCCCGATGCATCCCGATGTGATTCCGAAGCTTCCCGATGTGTCCCGATGTGTCAATTCACATCGGGGTGCATCGGGATGCATCGGGAGGCTTCGGAATCACATCGGGATGCATCGGGATGCATCGGGAAGCTTCGGATTCACATCGGGATGCATCGGGAAGCTTCGGAATCACATCGGGATGCATCGGGAAGCTTCGGATTCACATCGGGATGCATCGGGAAGCTTCGGAATCACATCGGGATGCATCGGGAGGCTTCGGAATCACATCGGGATGCATCGGGAAGCTTCGGATTCACATCGGGATGCATCGGGAAGCTTCGGAATCACATCGGGATGCATCGGGAAGCTTCGGAATCACATCGGGAGGCTTCGGATTCACATCGGGGTGGTATTGCCAAGGGTGGGGAAATGGTTAGACTCCGCCCACTGAATACTACTATTTAAGGTATGAGTTTCTCACTCTAGCAGTATGAACAATCAGCCTCTAGTCAACAGAGTGAGAGTAAACAGAGACAGCTACCTACTAGTCAGCACCTGATCAGAGATGTCAACAAGTACAACATAAGGTTAGTGCTAAATAGGGTAATCGGCAGCAATTGTGAAGTGTCTATTGTATATAACGCTATTGAGCCAAAAACAAAAAAAATTAACTTACACCCTACTACTATATATTTTTTATAGGGAGACTAAACAGAGACACTTACCTACTAGTCAGCACCTGATCAGAGATGTCAACAAGTAAAAAAGGTTAGTGCTAAATGAGGTAGTTGGTAACAATTGTGGATTGCTAATAGTAGTATGAGGTAAAAGAATAACTTTCACCCTACTATTTTGTATTTTTATAGGGGGGGAGAGCTCTCGTCAGGCCGAGCACACTTGTCAACTATGCGGTCTGGTTCTCAAAACAGCGTTTTCTCTAGACAGGCACACGAAGAGAATGCATGCACAGGCTCACCCACACAAGTGCCCGGTTTGTGGCGGATGTTTTGATGGGAGGAGAAAGCTAGGTCATCACATGAGACGATTTCATAGCGAGGTCAAGGCGGAAAAAGATGAGGGGGATGCAGAGAAGTTTGATGATGTTTTCTGGTCCAAACCTCCAACAGCTGAAGAGGGGGATGAGATGGGGGTGCTACTAGCCCGCTATTGGAGCTCGATCAGGTCCACAATACACTCTCGTCCTGTAGAAGACATTCTCAACGTTCGAGTGTGGAGAGGGGAATGTGAAGATGAAGGAGATGAAGAGGTGTGGACTAAATTGAGAGCGATGTGGAAGAGAGTACCTTGTACTGTGAAGATTAACTGTAGCGCTGGAGTCATCCTCGAGCATAAGACCAGTGGAGAGTTGCGCTACTTTCACTCATCAAGCAACAATGCCGCGTTCTTCCCCAAGCCAAGACTGATCAGAGCAGAGAATGAGATGAGAGAGTTTTGCGAATCTGTGCAGGAGCTCGACTTGAGAGAGAGGTCAGCACAAAGGAGACCGAACACCGCTTGGGTTTTACGTCACATTGCAAATTTGACATTCTACATCTATAAACTCCTAGAGATTGGCAAGGTGGGTGGTGTAGTGAGCAAACTCCCAGACTACATACTTAACAACCGACATGTGATAGCACTAGATGTAGACTTTTGGTCCAGAGGAGGTGCCCGTCCCTACCCAGACAAATTGTGTTTCTTTAGATGTTTGGCCATGATGTATGACTGTAACTGCGACCCAAAGAAGGGATGTTGCTGTCATCGCCCCTCTCAGACCACAACACATCGCTTGTTTAAACAATACATGAGACAATCTAGATCTTCTTCCCCACCCTCATCAACTTTGTCAGACTTTCCCGGGGTGGGCGCGAGTGATCTGCTGGCCTTGGAAGATCATTTTGACATATCTATAATAGTCTTCTGCCTAACTGATGAGGGGGTAGCTCCGATAGTTTGGTCATCTGGGGCACGAAACAAAGCCCGTAAACTCTTTGTCAACATGTACGAAAACCACTTCAGCTGGATAAAGAATGTTGATTTGTTTGCCAGATGTTTCACCTGCAAGTTGTGCGATGGCGCTTTCACACGTTTGTCCAGCCTACGGCGACATAAGTGCTCGCCAGAGGAAGCATCGGTGTTTGTTTTCCCTGGTGGAACGTTTGGACCCCCGCCAACCATATTCACAAAACTCAAGCGAGTGGCGGGAATAGAGGTGGTGAACCCCGACCTCTTATACTACCCCTACTATATCACCTATGATATTGAATGCTTCATGCCAAAAGACAACCTACAAACTAACACCTCCACAATGACTTTTAGTGCAAGACACGAGTTACTGAGCATATCTGTATGTTCTAACGTCCCGGGGTTTGAGCAGGCCAAGTGCTTTGTGAGGAGTGTCGACAGCAAGGATGGAACGAAGTGCATTCGTCAATTCGTCCACTACATAGCAAAGATTGCTGACGTGGCAGGAGATTTGTTCGGAGAAAGATTCCGGGATGTACGCAAGCGACTCTCTACTTTCCTTGCGGATCGGGCGGATAGAGAAGAAGCCTTTGCTGACGAAAAGTTCTCTAACGTCTCGACTTACAGGGTGAAGTCCGGTCTCTCCGGATTAGAAAGAGAGTTAGAACAGCACATCTCCAGCGTTCCGGTGGTTGGTTTCAACTCACAAAAGTATGACCTAAATATACTAAAGGGACCTTTGCTTCGCTCTCTACAAGAGGAGGAGGGAGAAGATTTTGTCTTCATCGTTAAGCGTGTTAACAGTATGTCCTGCGTGGAGAGTAGACGTTTTAGGTTCCTTGACATATGCAACTTTATCGCACCGGGATTCAACTACTCCAAATACTTGAAGGCATTTGGCGTGTCAGAGAGTAAGGGATTCTTTCCTTACGACTGGGTAGATTCCCTGAGAAGGTTGGATTATTATGGACTCCCTCCCCGAGAGAGTTTTTTCAACTCGCTGACTCAGCAAGAATTGAGCGAGCAAGATTATCACCACTGTCAGGTCGTGTGGGAAAGAGAGAACATGGAAACGTTCAGGGATTTTCTCATCTGGTACAACAACCTCGATGTGGCCCCATTCATCGAGGCCATTGCACGTCAGAGCTCTATCTATCGACAAAAGGGTATTGACATGTTGAAATCCGCAATCTCGCTTCCAGGCTTGGCTATCAGATGGTTGTTTATGGAGGTGGAGGCCCGACCTTATGGCTACTCTCCTCCACAAGCCGCTCTTCCGCTGCATAGGTTAATGTCTCTCCGAGACGAACTTTGCAACTCGCAACCCATATGTCTGTTCGATGAGGAGAGCAAAAGTCTGTACCATACTCTTCGCGATAACCTCGTGGGAGGGCCAAGCATTATCTTTCACAGACATCATGAAGTTGGAGTGACCTCTATTCGAGAGAAGATGTATGGCACATCCGCAAAACCCTGTAGGTCCATTCTGGGAGTTGATGCCAACGCCCTCTACCTATACTGTATGATGGGGAATATGCCTACGGGTTATCCCAGGCGGAGGCTAGAGAGCCGAGGCTTTGCTCTAGAACCTATTAAAAAGTTCAGCAAAGTGGCGCATGGTTGGTTAGAGTTCCAATCGTGGAAGAGAGGAGAGGTCATCCTTCACCAACAGAATGGAGGAGAAATGAGGATAGGCTGTCACAACCTACCAGTGGATGGTTATAGCGAACAGAGTCGGACGGTGTACCAATTCCACGGTTGCTACTGGCATGGGCACGAGTGCGAGCTAGGAGGGAACGGAAAAGGTGTCAGAAACATGACGAATGAAGAGCTCCGGGTGGACACTGCAAGGAAAGAAGATTACATCAAGGCTCTAGGCTATAAGCTCATCACCACTCGGCAGTGTGAGTGGGAAGCGCGAGTTCGTTCGGATGTAGAAGTTAGGACATTTCTCGCCATCTTCTTTTCTTCTCTCTATCCGGAGAGGGGTTACGTCAACCTCGATAAGATAATCAATAACATTCGTAGTGGAGAGTACTATGGTTTAGTGGAGTGTGACATTTCCGTACCCGAAGAGCTAAAAGCGAAGTTCTCTGAGATGGCACCTATTTTCAAGAATATAAACGTGGGAAGAGAACACCTTAGCGAACACATGCGCGCTTTTGCCGAACAGAACGGATTCTTGAAGAGACCTCAGCGAATGCTCGTGGGGAGTCTTTTTGGCGAGCGAATCACACTACTCTCCGATCTGGCTAGATGGTATCTAGATCAAGGTTTGATAATTACCAGGATCTATCAGTTTGTTCACTTTATCCCACGAGCCATCTACAAAGACTTTGGTTCTTCGGTCTCAGACGCAAGAAGAGGTGGGGATGTGAACCCCGACCTGGCCCTCTTGGCCAGCACCAGCAAGCTCGTTGGGAATTCAGCCTACGGAAAGACCATAACAAATAAAGAGAAACATAAGACTGTCAAGTATGTGGAGACAGTAGAGGAGGCGGCTGTCAAAGTGAGGAGTAGGCACTTTTCTAGTCTAAACGAAGTTGATGAAAACTACTTTGAGATAGAGCTTCACAAGAAAAAGGCAAGTGTTGACAATCTTTTTTTTATTTTGATTCTTGATTTGACGAAACTTTTTCTGAGTGGTAGGGTAAACTCTCTCTCTCTCTTTCTTTCTTTTAGATTCGAATGGATGTTCCATCTGTCGTAGGATTCGTTATCCTCCAGAGAGCCAAGTTGAGAATGCTAGAATTCTACTACGACTTTATGGATAGGTAAGTAGAACTAGACTATACAAAGATTTTATCAAATCCTTCTCTATTTATTCTTTGGTGTCAACCCCAACCCCCCCCCCCCCCCCCCCCCCTACAACCCGTCCGTTTTATTTTCACAGATTCGTCAGCAGAGAGGACTTTGAGTACGTAGAAATGGACACGGATAGCGCTTACATGGCTCTGAGTGCTCGTAGTATAGATGAGGTCATCCGAAAAGATAAAAAAGAAGAGTTCTACAGAGAATATGGTAGATGGTTTCCCAGACCCTTCTGCGATAGGCACAAGGAAGACTTTATCACGACCAAGGTGCTTGGTCAAGAGTGGGAGATGAGGGAATGTTGTGAGAAGGTGCAACGATACGAAACACGAACCCCCGGCCTGTTTAAGGAGGAGTTTCGGGGAGAGGGGGTCATCGCGCTCAACTCAAAAACATACTTTTGCTGGTCCGCTGATGGTGATAGCAAGTATAGCAGCAAAGGACTAAACAAAAGAGGAAACGCCCTAACCAAAGAGAAGTTCCTCTCCGTGCTCAGGACAGGGGAGTCGGTGAGAGGGGACAATCGGGGTTTTATCAGAAGAGGAAACCAAACGTATAGCTACACCCAGCTAAAGACCGGACTCACCTACTTCTATGGTAAGCGGAAGGTTGCAGAAGACGGGGTGAGTACGAGTCCTATAGAATGCTAGTACTGATTTCTCGGAGATGAGACTACTTCATTCGATAAATTGGAGAGTAAACGAATAGTGCATCATAACCCTTGTACATATACCCGTATAATTTTTTTCACATTCACTCTCTATTGTAAGGGGTCTCCGTCCTCAAAACGGAGGGTTTACCGGTTGTAGCCTTAAAACCGAGCAATAAAACACTAGCTAATACATTAAAAACCATTTACCTCTCCAAACCAAAGGGGTAGACGATACTAGCGCAGCTTCCGCTCATACTCACCCCTTATCAGTTCACATTTCTTCTATTGTCTTCATTCGTAGGTGGGGGGTGACATCGCACGCGCACGATGCGCTCTCTCCCTATCGGAGTTTGCTACCCGGGGGAAAGTGGACGCGGTGGTCAAAGAAATTGGTGGCGAGTCAACGACATCATCGTAGAGGCGGGTCTATTTGTAGGATGATGATGATGATGATGATGATGATGATGATGATGATGATGATGATGATGATGATGACGATGGCGATGAGAAGACAAGCATCCATCTATCCCGTTTATCTATTTCTATTTCTACCCCTCCGAGCGATGATGTCGTCGGCTAACCTCCTCGCGAAGTCTACGGTTTGAAGCGCGGAAGAGCCACCGCCTTCACTTTCTCTCGCCGCTCGTCACGGGGACGGGCGATTCCCCTAGGGGAGGGTCCGGGGAAAATGAGGGTTAAGACGCGAGTCTTTCATCGAAGGTCCGGGGGCGCTCGAACGGAGGAGCGCGCGAGTGCGGTGTCACCCCGACCAGTTCAGTCTCAACAGTCCCCGGCGAAGAAATCATCCGGAAGCACCACCACCACCACTCGGTAAGTTTTTTATAGTAGTATAGTCAGCGTCGTAAACTCTGCACGGGCACTCCGCACGGGTGTAGCCTATCATTACTCTAACCCGTATTTTCCTTCGCTTCACCCTACTCCAGCCGACGGTCCGCCCGCGAGGGTCGCGACGGGTCGTTGGGGCGGGAGGGCGGGGGAGGGGCGGGGGATGGGCGGGGGGAGGGCGGCGTGGGACCACGGCTGGACTCGCGAACGAGAACCGCCGCGAGGCGGAGGGCGAGGCGGAGGGGTTTGGGGTGGGGAGGGGTGGGGAGGGGCGGGGACGGGTGGAGGGAGGACGGGTGGGGTTCGCGGGGCGGGGGGGGCGCGCGCGTACGCGCGCGCCCCCTCGCCCGAGCCGTGGGATGGGGCGAGGGGTTTGCTCTTTAGACTGGGTTCCGCGGAACAGCCGATGAGGTTTTTGAAACCCCACCCGCGATGGGGGGGAGTAGGTTCTAGGGCTTTGCACATAGAGTGAGGTTTAGGGGAGAGGAGGGGCGAGAGGACGGGTGGGGTGGTCGTCCGCCCGGGGAGTTTTTGGATCTAGGGCTAATACGACGCGGAAAGGGCCGGGTGTCTGTGTAGATCTGCACTGACTATACTACTACTGTCATAGCGTCGTGTGTATTTGGTGGACCGAATGACTGTCACCCAAAGCGACCTCAACAGCTGAAGTGGACATTTCCTGTATCGCCATGTAAGTTTATAATCAACTGTTTTTATTTGCCACAGATTACACTTTCTATCAAGCAAACTTGTAATTCAGAAACATGCGCATCTCTAAGCATCAATTTTTATATAAGAAGAAAACTGTGCTAGCTTAATATCTTTAGCCTAATGCCACTTAACACCTGTAGGTACCTGCACATGCCTATCTTGGGGTGCCTGGACTACCTGCAGTAGCTCCTGCACCCGTACTAGGACTAGAACCTGCATAGGATCTGCAGATCTAGGCTGTGGAGTAAGAGTTGGTACAGTGGCCTGTAACGCAGGAGAAGGGGCTTGCGCAGGGTGCAGCTGTAGTACAAACTGGAGTGGGTGGTCAGCCTGCTCCACAAACTGTTATGGTGGGAGCAGAGTTAGAACTAAGGCATGCTCTGCTATTGCAGCAGGTGCTACATGTAACTCTATAACTGATACACAAACTTGTGGAGATTTGGTAAGTAGGCGTGGCTAGTAAAATCCTACAACAAGACTGTTTTAGCCTGCATATTTGGTAATCTAATCGATTTTTTAGTTTTTTACCTCTAGTCTTAATCATGCTATGCATATTATTGGTCTTTGCACGATAAATCTATCTTGCAATGACTATACAATTCGTACTGCAAGTACATTGTATACACCATGCACGTGTACATTGTATCTTAATTATTATCAGAAGATTAGTGCTTGAACAGAAGTCCATCTAGCCTCTAGTCTCTATACACTTGTAACAGCATTATATACTTTTAGTCCACATGCTTTGATGCTGCCACATATGGCTGCCAGTGTGGTGGGTGGTCTAACTGGGGAGGTTGTAGTGTAACATGTGGAACAGGTAGATCTACAAGAACCAGAGAATGTGCTCCAGTATCTACCGCAACACCATCAGCGTGTAATACAAACCTGTTCCACAACATAGAAAGACGGAGCTGTACAGAGCCAATCGTAAGTCTGGTGTTTAACCATACTGAGACTTTTACTTCTTATGTGATACTAATAATATTACTGTCCTGTGACTAAGATATATTTCTTTCACACGTTCATAGCAGATGCAAATGGAAATAACTTGAAAACATCATAATCTGAAGATGCTCTATGATGATTTATAATTACTTTAGTGCCCACCAACCAATCCTTCGTCAACTTCTACCATAACACTTGTGGCTCCATCTGGTGGCAGTAGCACTGTCATACCTCCAGAAGTAGCCAGTTTCTGCCGTTGCGCTGAATGGAGTAATATTGGATCCTGTATTGGAACGTGTGGCAATGGACTTCAAATACGTGTTAGAACCTGTGAAAACTGTCCAGAAAATGATCCAATAATCACGACCTCCCCATGTGCCCTTACAGTAAGTGTTTATCTAAACAATTTTTCTATCATTTTGTTTTACCAGATTATTGTTTACTTATTGCATTTTCTAGCAGCTCAAAATTTATGTTACCTTTTCATGTCTTTAACATCAAGGATTTAAAAAATTGTTAGAATTGCATCATTCATTTCTAACTTTACTTGTTGCAGCCATGCATAACTCCTACTCCAGCTACAATTGGAAATTCATTCCAAGGGTCAGGACCAGGTTCTGGAAGTTGCACATGCAGTCAGTTTATTCCTGGAGTTTGCAGTAGAACTTGTGGTACTGGGATACGATCTGTTAGGAGAACGTGCAGCTCTTCCTGTCCTTCTGGCACTCTCACAGAGATCAATGCTGCATGTGAAGAAGCAGTGAGTTTATTTTAGCCTTCATAAACAAAGTTCACTATTGATTCTCTACATACACGCATCTATCAAAGCATTCATAACTCAAATTAATATTGACACTAAAAGTTAATCTGTCTCCTTTATACCATGGTACCTTTTACAATAGTCTAAAACTGTATGTGTACTTTAGCATTATTACTGATATTATCCGCACTCTCTGTAGCCGTGTCCCAGCACTGCAAATGGAGGAGTGAACTGTGATAATAGAAGAACTCGTAGGCAGCGACTCAGATGTAGACGACGTAATGGACAGATCTAAACCTGTCTTAACCTTCAGTTGACCTTATGTTCTACGAATCTTGCACAATATTCAGTGCACACTCTTTTTTGTATTTACATAGTAAAATAAAAAATATTTATTTATTACATCATCATGTTTTATTCCCAGTAATTTGAGTACTCCCTACATGTATTTAAGCTGTATCAAGTCAGTGCTGTTCTGTATATACATGCAATAACACAAGTATATGAACCCTCTGGAGATGTTTTGATGTAAATGCATCACTACCAATGTGGGTCATACCAGCATAATTAATGTACATTACAATGTTGAAAGTTGCACACTTCACGTTGCTATTTCGTTTGCTTGTTTTAGAGTTATCATCTCCTTCAATATCATTGGAATCAAGGTAAGATAACTTCTCCGTACTATATGCCACGTGAGTTGATTTACAATCTCTCAAATTCAGGATTCCCGGATTTTAAGCTTATGATTTCTACTTAGAAAGAACATGCCAAATCACTTCTCCGAATTCCCCCAGTGGAACCTAATATATGTGCAGTAGAACATTGAATTACATGTACAATATTGAATAATAAGAAGAGACACATTTTATGTTTTTATTGACTCCTAATATTTCGATGTATGTCCATACATCATCATTCCTCTGATGATGATGTATGGACATATATCGAAATATTAGGAGTCAATAAAAATATAAAATGCGTCTCGTCTTATTATTCATTCTTAAGATACTTGCTCGCACCAACATTTTCATATGTACAATATTATTATCAAAAATTTATTAAACATTGCAGTTGCATCTAGGGCACTATCAACAATAGACTACATGCATAATATAAATATACAGTGTATTGTAGTAAACATACAATAGACGGACTGGCCATGCACAATCCTGTAGAATATTTTGCCCCAAATAACCAGTCATCGTTGTTATATTTGTACTCTATATAATGCTAATATAATATGGAACATATAATATATACATGCATATTATAATATTGCGCATTCACATGTACATGCTGGTATGTTGAAGTACATTATAGGTATTCTATGTAGAGACATATGACGTTGCTATTTTCATAGTACTTGAAATCACTTATGAACTCTGATAAAAAGTGCACGCAGACAGCAGCACAACATAGAATAATGTTTTAGACTAAATGACTGGCCTTTTCAAAAATATTATGCAACTACATGAATACTGTGTAATGTACTATGCACTGCACAAACTACGTGTAGTTATATAAATATGCAATTGTTATTATTCGGAATCATGCAAATATAAAACTGTACAAAATGATAAATATTTACAGTAAATATAAACTCTTTAAGGTAATTCATAATAAGAGAAATTGAGCTGTTTGATTGGGTAATCAATAGTGTAAATGGACCAATGGCATGATTGTAATAGCAAGATTGAGAGTTACTTTCCCTGCTTCTTTCTTTGGCAAAATTTGATCTGATTGTAAATTAGAAGTCGTCTACACATGTACCTACAAATAGAATAAATATTAATGCTGATCTTTGCACTGAGTGTATGAAGGAATTGCTTCAATATCTACATCAATAAGTGATTGCAAAGCTAACTAGCTGTCTAAAATAGCCTGACTAATGGTCCTAGATATCCATCAACTGATGCAATTTACTCTACCCAATGTACCACACACAACATTATATTATAGCGATAGTATTTCAAATGTGTAATGAATGTGCTGACAACTCCCTATTTCAATTCCTAGTATTCTAACCAATCAGATATGAACATGAACATGAACTGGATTTAAAATTCACTTTATTCTGGATAGTGACTTCTTATCCTAATAATATGTCACTAATAGCTGTTTGCACAAGGTCTAAATAGTCATACATATTGAACCTCCGCTGTACATCATGTAATTCAGCATATTTTCTTCTTTCTAATATGATAATTTATGATATAATTTGATGTTGCTTCAAGGAATATTAGAAACATTTTCACAGATCTACAATCAACCAATTAGTGATCAGCTAACAAAGCATTTGCTCAGAAACTCTGACATCATCACGTATAACAGTAACATCATCACGTGTAACAGTGCACATGCACTCTACCAACCCTGTCCATTATTGCTATCGGCTGATCAGGTCATTGACCCTAAGTAGCGGTCATCACTTGCATATAGCAACTTTTATGTTTGCTTCATGAATGATTTTAAGTTTATTAAAATAACTGCAGAAAAATTATTGTTTTTAAACGAAATATCTATGAATTGCTTCACGCCCAATCATCTCAACTTACCTCTCGTGGTTCCATGCGGCTGCTACTGCTGTAGTCTGCAGATATTTGCTCCTGGGCTTTCGGTCGCAACGCCAGATTAGTAGACGTCTCGTCGTCAGCTGTGGTAGAGGTCGGTAAGGTGATCTTAATGCACTTGAGAACGTTGTTGATCAGAGACCGCCTAAAATATAGATTTAAATTCATTATCTCAATATTGGATCTGCATGAGTTGCTCAGAGTAGCAGAATGGTGTATTAGTTGTATTTGGTAATTTGTAGACATTATTGGGTCACAGGTTCAAGGTCAAACCACTACTGTCATAAAAGGTAAGCTCTTAGACTCAGAGCCCAGCTCCTGTCGCTCATTAAGCCTCAGGTCCATAAAATAGGACAGCTAATCCTTAATACAAAACAGTAATAAAACATGGTTAAAACATAAATAACCCATTAACATTATTGCACCTAGTTAGTATCGCAACAGATAGCATTGGGTGCGATAATTTATAGCATAGACTTATCATCGTAGCAGCAGAAAGACGCGTTTTTGGAACTAAGTGAGAAACTTTACATAATCGAACATTGTTTATACCTGAATCCGTCAGCGGCGATTACATAGACGATGAAGTTGATGCTTGAGTTGACGATTATTAAATCATAAGCAAAGATGCTGAACTGTGGGGCCTTTGGGCTGTTAATCCTCCAGAGAATCTGCAGTACCATGTCTGGGATCTGAAATTGCAGAAGACTAGAATGTAAATGGATTAGTGTATGACATAGTGCAATTCAACTGGCACTATCTACTTGATGATATTATTGTATCGCAATTATAGTGATAGTTGAAGTCGTCTTGCCCTTAATTTGGCAGATTATAGTTAGTAATCAACAGTCAATAGAAAGAGTGGCATTGGTTGCAAACCAGTGTAAATACATGTAATATACAATAATTGCATCTGTACAAATGTACATGTTTATTACAGTAACACGTTATAATACTACAAGTATAATATTGAAGTTAGAATACGTTTTTGTCCCATTGAAGGGAAGACAACCCTAAACTATGAGCAGTATTTCCTAGTCTTGCTGCTGTGATACAAATGTAAAGTTTGTACACAAACACACTTATGGCAAAATAAGTTGAGCTACTATTACAAGCACATTCTAACCTGGCAGATCAGGAAGATGGTGACTATGGCGACCAGAGATGGTAGAATTTTATCGGAGCCTTTTAATCTTTTAACTTTTTTATCTGTACCTGGAACTTTCTAAAATTAAGACATTGGACAATAGAATAAGCAAGCTTACTAATAGGTGTATAATAGTTATGCTTATATAAATGCAGCTATACTTTGAAATGCAATAGGTACATGATTGTATATCTATGTGTATTACAAATACTCAAACATTGTCAGATTTTGTAATAGAGTATTACCTACATGTGCATACAAGCAGGATTTAAATATTAATTGGTTTATATATCAGCTATACAACTATTACTAATAAGGTAGCCGATTTCAAACTATTTGGCAATATTATAGTTGATGGCAGCTCTTTTTATTTTTTTAACGACAAAGCTAAAAGCTAGAATAGTTGTTTGGCATACACATGCATACAGACTTTACAAGATAGAAAAGCAAATTTATCCAGCTCAGATTAATGAAAATAATGTGATTCTTACACTGAGTATTTATGAAATTGGGTACACTCACCAACGAGTTTAATTTTTTGACAAGCTTTCCATTGAAGAAGAGAAGGGCACTTAGGGGCACTGCATACATAGTGACCATGTAGAGTCCAAAGGCGTATGAATACTGGTAGCCATTGTTCCCTCCCAGTGTGTCGGCTGGAACGTTGAAGTAGCCTGTACATGGGTTTATTTCTTTCTGGGCAACCTAAAACATTAATCAGCAATGTGACAAAAGGATCATAAACTACTAAAATATGCTAGATGTAGGTGTTCTGTGGTAGTCAACCTTGAAACAGCTTGGACAGGCATACATATGTAGGCATACATGCATTTCCAGGGGAAGTAAAGTGGGTGGGCTTGGCCAAATTGTACAGGATTAGCTGCTTGACTAATACACTTCTGTATCGACATGTAAATTCTCCCTAAGCCTTTTACCGGAATAAGTTTACCTGCATGTACTGCTTGAAGATATTTAATCTAATACTATTAATACCTATTAGTACACAGCGTTAGGTGCGAACAGCAATGAATCGGCTAACAATGTTGAAAAAGTGCTAGTCGATGGAACGCAGTGAACTACAGATCTATGTATAAGTACATACTTTAATTTTACATAAACAAGACCAAAGCAGCAAACCTGCAGTATCGTGTAGTACTCAAAGAATCTTGGAATATTGTAGATAATGGAAGAGAGGACAATCCCTGCCACTACTTTCTTTGCGATTGATGTTCTGCACCATCTAGATGCTTTGAGAGGGTGACAAATGTGGATGTATCTGTAAAAGGTAAAAAAACATACATGTACATTCATAAGAGTGATTTATTAGAAGCAATATCTGGTTGACAAGCATTTATATAGGATGTTATATAATAATTTACAGCTTTCTGACTCGGTTGCAGACTGATTTTAGTTGGGTTTGAGAGAAGTATTCCCACTAGACTATTATTTTTTGACAGGATATACAGCTATAATATATTCAAATTTGAATATTACAAAATTTAAACTATGAATGAACTTGCAAGCCATCAAGCCTGTAAGCAATCCTGTCACTTCCTGTACTGAATCACTAAAATAGTGTGAGTTTCCTGATAGCACTATTATCTAATCCTTCCCCTACAGTGTGTATGGTAGAGTAGTAGCTGGTATAGCTGGGTACTAGGGCTCAGCAATTAACAGTTGCTAAATATACATGTAGTATGATATGTCTACATGTGCATTGTATATAATGTGGTTGGGTTTGGGGGGAAGGGCAAGCAACTTACAAATAGTAGAGAGAACAACTTCCTTATAATAATCCGTTACATCACAACAACTGTGATGGATCTTGTTATGTATTTAGTACAGGAGAATGCCTCCTAGTAGCTGCTACTGTTCCCACTCACCTATCCAATGCCACGGCCACCACAGTCCACGTAGAGAATGTCTGACACATGTAACTTATTGGTAAGATGCCAATGGTCAACTTCCCTGATACAATATGGTTGACCCAGCTTGGAGGAAATACTAAAGTGTAGGCATATCTGAAATAATAATAATAATAATTGTTTATAGAAGATAACAAACAGTACAGAGCCTTGTAGCAGCTACACTTTATAAGTTGTTTTTATGCGAATGAATGTTTCCATAAGTCTAACACAGTATTCAGTCTAGCACATTATTCATACAAATAACGACAATTAACTTGTCATCTGCTAAATAAAGTGTATTTATCATGATTATTTAGAGCAACACTTCCAGCCATTTGTCAAATTTGACAGCATTGCGCCTTTTCAAATCAGACAAGAGTTAAATAACATGTCAATCAAGAAGGTTCAACCTCCAGCAACATTCATCCAGAAGGAATCCAATAGACCATTTTAACAAACATTTTTAGTTACAAGATTTCCTAGTTCCTCTTTTTCTTTCAACCAATCGCGATAAAGCTCATGGAAATTATTGTAAAGAAGAATGTAAAATTGTACCCAATTAATATGTTTTTTCAACATCTAATGTAGAATATCCAAGTGAAACATAAATTGCAGGCTACTGCTATGTACACTGTATATAATTACCAGTACATGTGTATATGCATAAATCATGACTTGTATACATTGTACTTGCAAACAAAGTTTTGGCCATGAAAGGATTAAAATAATTTTTATATTCTACATTACCAAGAAATATTATTATTATTCAACATAGAGTAGTACATGTCTACTTATCGTAGTACATGATGTCTACTTATATTAAGCTATCAACATACCTGTGACAGAATAGATTTGTTGTTACTATTAATAGCATATCGAATAACGCAAGGCTTTTGAGGAATATGGTGGCTGACGTCTGTCGTTTCTGCTGATTGAATGTGATAATAGCGAGTACGTTACCCACCAGTCCAATCAGTGATATTATCATGATGAGCGCAAAGTTGAGAATTTTATACGGAGCTTCCGGGTCCGCTGATGGGTGCGGGCATTCTAAAATGTGAACAGAAGTAATATTATAGTGAGAGAGAGGAGAGAGAGTATACAACCTCTTATTTGTGATAGGAATAACTGGGATCAAATATTAGCTAGAAAAATGATTTTTTGCATTTAAAATAATATTTCTAGCACAGCATCAATAAGAAGCAGTTCTACATTATATTGCTAACAGGACCTGCTTAAACAAACAAGACTAGCTGTGATTCAATAATTATTATTACACTGCTATGTGCCAGCTAATTTTAATTCAATTTTTGGTGGCAGCAGAGTCATGTGCTAAGGCAGCAAGGCAATGAGTTAGTGTGACTTTTGCAATGAGAGACAATCTTTTGAATACAAACATTTGTAAATAGTAGCTAAAGATTTAAATGCTTGACTGTATTATTTACTGGTAAATAATACACTACTGGGAAATGCAAATGCTATCAGATGAGATAATTATAGGAGCTAACCTCTGTTATGTATCAATTATTGTGTATAGGATTACCATTCATCTAAAACTATGATACTTTGTGTTCAACTGATAGATAACAAACAAAACCACTAGCAGATAACATGCTAAACTACTGTGTAGTTATATTTTCAGATAATAATTATTATTATGCAAGTATTTCTGTAGTAGTAATAAATTAATAAAATAATATAATAATAAATTATACTGTTTGTCAGTTAGACAGTCCAATGAGTGACAAAATGATTATATAAACAGCTGAGAAATAAATCTATCAGTATCAGTCACATGACTATTCCAGAAGATAGTCACATGACCATCTCAGAAGGTGACAGTTGATGGAGCATTGACAGTAATAAGCGGAAGGGGGTAGAGTGTATGTTTGACTGTTTACAAACAAGTCGTTATCGTTACGCACAATTGATTCATGATTTTGCTATTTGAACTGTCGCTAATCCCACTGAAAAACATGATAGCCTAAAAAGTAACAAGGCCTGCATATACACTATAGTGTACTATCCGAGATTACTTTATGCTACAATGCAATCCGTGATTTAAAATATTTAAACTCATTTCAACTAGCACAATCAAAACAACGGTTGACCCTGTCTGTCCGTGTGCACATGCCAAGTGACCTTTCTAAATTTGTATATCAAGGTCACCATCAATAAAGAGGTCTCCAGTAGTGGCATAAACTCACAAGTGCATTCACATGTACATGTACATGTACATGTATATTAGTGTGTGATTGTTGCAAAACATTAACAATTGGATGAAAAATGCATAGGCCTATAATTCATACTCACAGGCTTATTTACATGCACAGGCCATTTCACGTGTGTTACCCACAGGCCTATTTTCATGCACAGGCCATTTCACGTGTGTTACATACAGGCCTATTTACATGCACAGGCCATTTCACGTGTGTTACATACAGACCGATCAGAGTGCACCAGCTTCTTCCCCCAAAGGTATAACAGTACAGACATGTACAATGAAAAAGAGTAACTTACTGATATGTATTCATTTAGGTCTGCAACAGCGATTCTATTTATATTCTTTTATTTATTCTATTTTATATTGTTACTTCTCACCTTATTCTATTTATTAACTAATTTAAAGCAGCAAATCTACTTACCTGTTGTAACATTCTCTGTGATATTCGATAACTCCATTGGTATTTCTTCTATTCCTGGTAACTAATATTTCAGCGACTACTACCTGTAGAATTATGTAAGAATTACTAACAGTTGAATCAAATCCTGATGACAGGTTGTACCAAAACAGTATCTACTCTACACAAGCCTACAATCTAGCTGTTAGTTTGTGAATAAATCGTCAACTACTAGTCAGATTTGTAAGTACAACATAGCCGACAGACATGCCATGTGACTTTGTAATTCAATACGCTTCTATACTGTGTCAATGTTTGCATGACAAACCTTCTTATTTAATAAAACTCTCTGGTATTACTTTACTAGAAAATGTGTTTTCATTCAAAAATGTTCTTCGGTTTGCTTTATACGAAAAGTAGCACATTATTTACTTGTAAATGTCCCCACATTGTTCACATCTCATCAATGTTTTAGTGAATTCAACTGTCTGTTTACAATGCAGTGGGGTGTACATAATTATGTTCATCTGTGTTTTCCAATAGTTTAGTAACATTACTAAAACTAATTTACTGAAAGTGCTAATTTGAATTTATGATAGAACAAAGATCACAGGCTCTACTTATCAACATACGAAAAACTGCAGAAGTAAATTTAACGATGTAGTGTTACTTACCTTGTTACAATGTACAATGTATAACAATATATCCACCTTGCTTATAGAAAATTTAAATTTCTCTGAGGATATTCATGTGGAATTGCTTCCCACTTGTTTGGCAATTTAATATGAAACTATATTATTCCAATGGTGTGAAGTTTTAAATAATATCATATACTACAACAATTATATATATTAGTAGAAGACAGAGTTTAACAAGAAGTGGATAAATCCAAATCATTGATAACTCATTCATCAAAGTTGTAGCCCTTAGAATAACTATAAACTTAGCGTTTACATTGCATTTCTATATAAAGCAAATAGCTTGGGTCTTAGCAAAAATAAAGTACATGTATATGCATGCATACTCTGGAAAGTAGTGTTAGAATGTTGGTGATCCATTGGTGTTAAACCCCAGTTGATAAAATTGGATCCACCCCTGCTCTGATTAGGAAGAGTTCCTCAAATGAAATCATTTCATGCTACAGTAGTTACTCACTGTATCTTGTCATTAGCCTAGCCTGAGAGCTTCTGATATACTATTTAGTGTTAGGGTTGGCTTGCACTATTCTATGTAGATCATTTTACTGTGATGAAAGCTCTGTCTAGATTTATTTTAGCCTACATTTCTTACACAACTCTATTGCAGTGATTAAAATTATGCTAATTTTGTTCTCCTGTCTCTGATATAACAAATATGTATAGCATCAATAGCGTTGATAGCATTGATAGCACAGCTTACTGTTTAGCCTTGCATTTATGCGTTTAATATAAAACTTTAGACCTATGTATTAGTTGTAGTGGAGTTGTCTTCACAACGTGCATGTCTTGAGTTATGCTGTAGAATGTAAGTAGAAGGCATTAACTGGTTAGTTTCCTTAAAATAAAGACTAGTAAAAGCGTACAAGCCTCACCTGTGTAATATGGAATGATGAGTGATGCCCGCTCTCCCCTCCCCCTCCGCCATTCCACACTGGTACCAATTATGTGCCCTATTGATAGATTGCTAGAATAGTATCCTATATCTGGAAGCTGTGTAAAGGACTGGAGTTTTTAAATATATCTCATCATCCCTCCTCTTTCATAAAATTACAACGTATTATTTAAATAAATGAATTCAGCTAACAGAAGGACAACAAAAATTATATGGGCTACAATTTGTCTTCCCTTTGCCATAGTAGTATGATTGTACATTATATGCAGTAGTATGAACAGTAATTGTGATATTGCTTCAGCTGTCTCAAGGGTGAATAGCACATGAATTAAAACATGTATATAAATAAACATATGAATTAATTCAAAATTTGAATTCTGAGTGAATTTGACATATTTTATTCATTGACCCATTAGTTTGAGACCTGCTGCTGCATAACATACAATAATGCCATAGATAAAAATTTAAAATACAGAATATTAATTTAATATTATTGTTCCATCAGAACTCATACACAAAAGTAGACAATTCTAAATAAGAAAAGACTTGCACTCATATGAGAAGATAATTCCTGATTATTCACTTACAATAGAGTATAACTTAGTGCTGGGCGGTTTTGATTTGCATGTGCATTCAGTTTTTTTGCTGATTTTTCTAAAAAACTGAATGAAACCGAAGTTGTCTTCTCACCCTCGGTTTAATTCAGTTTTTTTAATTCGTGAAAAAACACCGAACCGAACCGGAAATTAAATACTCAATATTGGAGTTGTCACACCCTGCTTTAAAGCTGTAATGGCGGCCATTTTTAATTTTCTCTAATAAATTGCAATTATTAAATGCCAATCATCTATAATAATATGGATGTATAACAACTGGAATTCAATGAAACTAAAGTAAATCATCTCTGGGTGACAATGATGGCTGTAGCTAAGTATTTATTCAAAGGATGACATCGAATTATAAAGACTGAAAGATGCATAACATAAATTCACGTGTTCGGAGTTTCAGCCATTACCGGAAATGGCCACCATTTTTGTTTTGTTCAATAATTTGCAATAATTAAATATTAATTATTTATAACAATATGCAAGTTTGACCACTAGAATCAAATAAAGACTACAGTAAACCCTTACAGCGTGACATTGATGGCTGCAGCTAAGTCTAAATTCCAAGGATGGCATCGAATTATAAGGATTAAAAGAAGCATAACATGAATTCACGTGTTTTCAACGCCAGCCATTATTGAAAGTGGGTGCGCTAAGAGACAAGGCGCGGTTTGACTTTTAAAACCGAATAAAACCGCACCGCCGCATTCGGTGTCGGTTCACATTTTGAGTTTTGGCGGTTTTTGAACCGGATGAAAAAAAAACCGAAAAAACTGAATGACACCGAAACACCGCCCAGCACTAGTATAACTCCCAATATAATAATTTCAACTTTTGGCATACTAAATTTCTGTATTGTCCAATAATTGTCTAATATCAGAATTTTTGCTCTACATGTAATACATAACAATATTCATGCAGTGTATGGCAAGTTTAAATAATATTCTCTCAGTATTACAACTCATCCACGAGTATGCAGTGGATGAAATGTAATCTTGTAATAATATTCTAATTGCCTGGCTCTATTATATTAATGGTATGGATGCAATAGAATATTATTATATGTACATGTGCAAATAAATCCCATAAAATTCTGCAGACATTTAAATCCTTAGTCATATGAGTACTTTTCTATCCCAACATCTGTGTAAACAGACCTGCACCTTTGTCAGTAATCTGAAGACTAGAGCTGTGTGGACGTATAGTTCTACATCGGCAAAGTGTAGGTGAAGGACACAGTTGCACTATGTACCTTTGGATGTTGTCGCTGTACATAAGTCAGTCTCTGATTGGACAGCCACTTTTGAGCGCAACAAACATGGCAGCACGTTTTTCATCAGGGATTTTCTACATAAAATTATGTATCATTAGAGAGACATCAATAGGTTGTAATCTTGCATGTTATACAATAAACAGATCTCATCTGCAGCCAAATATCAAGGAAAAGAAAACTTTAACATGGCAAACGTGAGCTTTCAGCAAATGCATCTAAGAAAAGAATTTTGCTTGCTCTGCTGGTAGGGAGATTTGGTATCTGATCAAGGTCAAGATCATGTATACACACATATCCAATACTAAGTAGGCCTACTCTCAATATTGCAATTAAAACATTTAGCTGACATATATTTATAGGCGAAGAAACTATTGATCAACTTAATTTCAATTAATATAGCTGAAAGTCCTAAAAATAGAATCTTAGACTGCTTGCAGACAAAGTACTTTTAATTACAATGATGCTGACTAAGTAAAGCAAGGAAATTGGAGTATTGGTCTATCAACTCTAGAAAATGCATTACTAAGTTATTATTGAACAGTATATTAGAAGACGTTCAAGCATCTTGGCAACTGAACAAAGAATTATGACCACTACAATATTGTGAAATTTTAGATAAATGGCTTGCTAAACAAAAAATCGATACACTTGAGAAACTCAATATTGCATAATAATTGAATGTCACACCTGAAGCCGTCAGCTGCGATCACATAGATGATGAAGTTGATACTGGAGTTGATAATGATGAAGTCATATGCTATGATGCTAAACTGGGGTGCTATGGGGCTATTTATTCGCCACAATATTTGCAAAATCATATCAGGAATCTAAAATTACAGAATAAAATAGTATTCATTGCAGATGGCAGGTAGTGCTTTTATTGATACGCCACTGTGAGGATTAAAAATATATATGCACCAATGGCATTTTGATGTTGTGATACATGATCTGTTAAACATCTTATCCTGAGTGACATCTTACACGTTGGGGGGCTGCAGAACATTAGTAGCACATGCCATTACCTTAGGGCCGTATAGGGAGGCCCTGTCGCCTCAGTTATCCTAAACAACTCATTGATTGTTTCTTGCTTCCCCTTTCGTTATTTCACACTCACTCTCACCTCTAACATTTATCATGCTTTTTTACCTGCCCATCAAGATTAGTGTTCTAACTTGTGTATAGTATTTGCTACAACTCCCTTTTTTGGCAATCCTTTTTCTGCTACAAAGACAATCCCCAATGCTATAACTAGGGTATCCGTTAAAACCTTAGCTTGTGATCCTATAGATATTAGAAATCCATTTCACATAATCAAGAAGAGAAAACTTCTCTGACAAACCTGGGAGAAAGAAAACACAGTCACCACGGCCACCAAGGAGGGTAGTATTTTGTCAGCAACTTTGACATGTTCAGCATCGTTCGCCAAACCTTCAATTTTATTCTGGAAATAAGTTAAAGAACGACAAACATTGTGAGAGTAAGAGCAAAATTATTTGAGATGATAGACTAGACATAAATGTGCGTAGAAGTGCGGCAGCGATATGACATGAAGTTAATGTAGTATTATGTCTAACTGACAATATATAATGTTCTGCAATAAAACGGAGCCTGAAATATTCAAATTTTATTAATTGGGATGAAATAAGTGTTAGCCAGTGATGATAATATTGTAATGGTTTCTGTGATTTGGTGCGGTCGTCCTTGGACGACTATCGACCCAGAAATGAAGTGCCTATGAGTGGTAATAGGACTTCGCATTACATGAAAGATCGAGCGGTCTCAGTAGCCCAAATACTACCAAAGACGACCCATCTGATCTCAAGTCCGACCTTCAGACTATACAGTGAAAGAGAGTAATTCAACCTAGTAGGCGGTTCGCAAAGCGAATGACCTAGTAAAAGGAAGAGAAAGTCCCTGTATCAAGTATAGATGTGTCTTTATTGAAAGCCAAGTGTAGACTGAGACAATGAACAGTAAAACAGTGCCCTTTATATAGTATAAGGACTTCCGGCCGACGTGACGTCGGGAAAAGACGACGTGTGGTCGTCCGGAAGTTGCGCAACAAGATGGCCGCCGGAAGCCCGACGGCCGACCCAAAATAGGTCGGGTTCTACAAAAGTTGCTTATAATGGTCCAATTCATGTACAAAATGAATATCAATGGATTCTGAGAGGTCGGGCCTCTGTACATGGGTATAAAAGGCATTAAAAGACTTAGATATAATCATACAATCATATATAACAATATAAGAGTAAAGTACAAGCAGATATATACATGTATGCACGCAATAATGAGTGTCAGATGCAAGATACGACTGGGCGTACCATCACATAGCCCCCTCACACTAGGTCATGGGTGTCTCTAGTGTCAAGTTAAGAAGGGTACGGTACAGTGTAGATTCTCTGGATACTATATCCAAGTCTGCTTGTACAAGCTGGAGTTGTCGGGGGTGGCTTAGATGCTGGTTGGCTAGTTCACGAAGAGCTATTTCTCGAGCATAGAGAGGTTCCAGATGTTGGCGTAGAGTGTCCCCCACCTGTTGACGGCTGGCAAGGTAGTGAATCCGTGGCTTGAGTTCAGCAAGTTGTTGCATGAACGACGGATCCGGAGATGCAGGACGTGTGGCATTCGGCTGAGTTAGTACAGGAGATGCAGGAGGTGGGGACTGGACGGCAGGAGAGTCTGGAGTGGCTCGGAGTAGGTCCCTGGCAGGTGTATAAGGAGAGCGGTGCGGTGAGACCTCCAGTGTGGGTCTGGACTGCAGTGGCTCGATCAGTAGAGCCGGAGAAGCTGTACAAGAAGCTGCACATGAGACCTTGGGTGGAGAGCCTTCGTAGAGAGGGCCTGACTGAGGAGCAGGCATACTCTTCCTTGGAGCAGGCCTTGTCTTCCAAGAGGGTAGACGTCCGCGTCGGCCAGGGGGGCCGACACTTACAGCGGAGGTACTAGCAGGAGGTCGCCAGGGAGAAGGTCCAGCAGGAGTGGTAGGCGACGAGGAAGAGGAGGAGGTAGCATCAGAAGGTGCGGAGTCGGGGGTCTGTTCTGGAGATGGGCTGCGCCGTCTCTTGGGAGGTCGCTTCCTTGTGGAGGAGGAGCTAGGCAAATAGACTGGTTTATTTGTCCCCGACTGTCCGTCCATAGTGGGACGACATGGTAGAAATGGTGGGGGATCCTTTACGCCCCACCATTCCATGAGGGCCCCATAGCTGGGCCCGTCCGTGAGGAAGAGACGTTTCCCACAGATACTGGATCTCCGACTGAAGTGATGGCCTAGAGCATCACGGCTAACTGAGCTGCGTCCGCAGCGACAGTAGAAGCGGGCAAAGTGCTGCCAATTGTGAATGTTCAGTCTCTTGAGGGTGCCGGAGAAGCCACACTTTGCACATTTGAGGTTAGGTTGACTCCTTCTAGCCAAGTCGTCTCGGGCTTGTTGAGTGAAGGTACTAATCCATGGCTTAGTGGCTCCGGAATGCTGGGACGACTCTATGGGCAGCTTGTCAGTGAGTTTGTGCAGCTTAATTGTGGCTAACTTCAGGGTAGAGGTAACAGGAGGTGGAGTGGGTGGAGGCGTGCCGTCTGGCGTGAGCGTCTTCCGTAGAGGAGATGCATCTACAACACATAATTCATCTGATGTGTAGCCTCCGCCTTCTAACTCATGCTCTTTCCTGTGAGAATGTTCAGGGGAATTCTCCTCTGTCCCGACTGGTCTATGCCGAGTGGGGAGGGAGAGAGAATTCATGCCTGACAGTCTCACAGGTGTTGATTGTACCTCTAATTCTGATTCGGTCCTTACTGGTAACACTGAGATTTGCTTACCTTCAGCTGTGAAGACAGGCTGGTTGGAGTGATCCATACTAGAAGGAGTAGCCGTCTCGTCTGCACGAGAATGAGAAAGGATACGAGTGCTGCTATTAGCTTCACCAGTGACACGAGGAGTGCAGAAGTTGCCACATGTAGGGATACATGTGCTTCGGTGAAGTACTGGACGAGAAAGGACTACTCGTCTGTGAGCTGTCGTATTTATACTAGCCGAGGGATGAGCAATTGGCTCAATTGTAGGCAATGCCTCAGGCACATTTTCTTTGTTCGACTCGTCAAATAAGCGCGGGAACACGGCAATAGTTGCCTTCGATTGCTTCTTATCCGCTTTGTGGGACTTCGAGAGTTCGGCAATCTGTATTTTCGGCTGAAACTGTTCGGCAATGCTAGATTCCGTACAAGGGCGTTTTGCTTCGTGTACTTGAACTGCTGGCAGTATAGACTGTATCTCCGTCGTTGGGATTATGTCTTGAGGTTCGGCTACGCGACATTTCGCGTCCTCTGGATCAGGTCGGGCTGTTGAAACTTGAACATTCTTCGAGAGGTTCAGAGGTAGCTCTCCGGTTTGGTCCAGCACGGTTTGCTCCGTGTCGATCCTCAGGCCGCGGACTTGGACTGTAGTGTCTGGCAGTTCTACACACGATAAGTCGTCCGTCGGGGCATACTGAATTTGGGCGGGAATCAATTGCTGATTAGTGTCGGGTCTGGACGTGGCCAGATCCTGTTGATCCTTCTGAGTTGAGGATAGGTCGGGTTTACCTTGTGAGGTCTGGTCCGACGGGGCGGGACATATGAATCGTCCTTTCAGCCTTGGGGGGTGATCTGTGGTCACTTTGGATGTGTCCGGCTTTGAGTGGAGTCGTTTCTTGCCTGCTGTTGGCCTAGTGGGTATAGGTTCGTCCACTGTGACGGGCGTAGGTGACACCGTCGGCCTGGAGTGTGATGGGCTAGTTACCCGTGGGGTTTTCTGTTTGGAGTGGCTACTCTTGACTTTAGGCTTAGTGGGTATAGGTTCTTCCACTAGGACGGGTTCTGATGTGTCCGTCGGCCTCTGTGGACGACCATTGTGGTTTGGTCCACTCTTCTTGGGTTTGGCCTCAGTAGGAATGGGTTCATCTACTGGGACGGGTTCTGATGTATCCGTCGGCCTTTGTGGACGACCATTGTGGTTTGGTCCACTCTTCTTGGGTTTGGCCTCAGTAGGAATGGGTTCATCTACTGGGACGGGTTCTGATGTATCCGTCGGCCTTTGTGGACGACCAATGTGGGGTGGTCCACCTTCTCCTTGCTGGGCTCCAGTAGGAATGGGTTCGTCTACTGGGACGGGTTCTGGTGTGTCCGTCGGCCCGTCATCCGCGTCTTGACATTTCTGTAGGAGGGTATGTAGGGCTTTCCGTAGGAGGTCGGCGGGAAGCTCCTCTTGTGGTTTTGGAGGGCTGGCCTTGTCATCCTTGTTACTCTGGAAGGCCATTCCGGTTTCCAGTGCTTCCTCCATATCATCGGGCTGTAACCATGTATAGTACCAGCGTAGGCCGTGGTCGTGGACTGTGAGGCAGAACTTCTCTACAGCCCATTCGTCCAAAAATGCAGGGGGTGCTCCTTCAAAGGCTGTTGCCATCAGTCTACGGATGAGAGCTGCATAGTCTCTGAGTGACGTGTGGGCTGGCTGTTCCAGTATGGACAGCTTCCATCGGGCTTCTTTGGCAGATAGTCCATATTGCTCCCTCAGTCGGGAAAATATCTCTTCGACTGATCGGGGTCGGCCGCATTCTTGTGCGGGCCCGTGTAGGGCGGCTCTAAGCCGTATGAGGCGTGCTCTGTCATTCCAGTTGCAACGCTCTGCCATAGCGGTGAAGTCTTCTATGAAGAGTTCGACGTCCTCTTGTCCGTTGTAGCTGAGTGTTTTGAGGTCCTGCTCGGCTTGGTACATCACCTGCTGAAGCAGGTTCCTTATTTGGTCCATGTCGGTAGGGTGTCGGGTAGTGAGTAAAACTGCTTTGGTTTGTTAGGCCGGGTCGGCCTGATGGTCGTACTGAGTACCGTCAATCTATTCTGGATCCGAGGTCGGTCTTTGATTGAAGATCCGGCGTAGGTCGGGCTACATCCAGCGGAACCACGAGAATTATGGGTGCACTTTAGCGTTTGTCACCTTCTCGTATCCAAGGTTCCCGGGTCCGAGTCCTAAATCGCCGTAGAAGTATTGAAGAATGAGGTCGGTCGGTCACCCGAGGCCGAGGTCACCTTCCTTCTCTTCGTATCGTAAGAGTACGACCTTAGAATCCCACCGCTGCCACCAATGTAATGGTTTCTGTGATTTGGTGCGGTCGTCCTTGGACGACTATCGACCCAGAAATGAAGTGCCTATGAGTGGTAATAGGACTTCGCATTACATGAAAGATCGAGCGGTCTCAGTAGCCCAAATACTACCAAAGACGACCCATCTGATCTCAAGTCCGACCTTCAGACTATACAGTGAAAGAGAGTAATTCAACCTAGTAGGCGGTTCGCAAAGCGAATGACCTAGTAAAAGGAAGAGAAAGTCCCTGTATCAAGTATAGATGTGTCTTTATTGAAAGCCAAGTGTAGACTGAGACAATGAACAGTAAAACAGTGCCCTTTATATAGTATAAGGACTTCCGGCCGACGTGACGTCGGGAAAAGACGACGTGTGGTCGTCCGGAAGTTGCGCAACAAGATGGCCGCCGGAAGCCCGACGGCCGACCCAAAATAGGTCGGGTTCTACAAAAGTTGCTTATAATGGTCCAATTCATGTACAAAATGAATATCAATGGATTCTGAGAGGTCGGGCCTCTGTACATGGGTATAAAAGGCATTAAAAGACTTAGATATAATCATACAATCATATATAACAATATAAGAGTAAAGTACAAGCAGATATATACATGTATGCACGCAATAATGAGTGTCAGATGCAAGATACGACTGGGCGTACCATCACAATATACTCTATTTATATGATGCGTCTTGTCATCAGCTATTACAGCTGCCCACTGTACAAGCACAGAGATCTTAAGTATTGGACAAGATGTATTAGATAAGTGCAATATATCATTAATACTTACTGCAACATGTATTTAACCCTAATTATCCAAGTAGGAATATCATACAATTAAGATATGGAATACAGTCATGAAAGTGGTGTTCAACAATAAAGCCCTGAAGAATTTCCTACTGATTCCTTTCATGTCAAATAAAATACATGCACATGTACATACATGCAATATCTATAAACAGTTTACAGTTCATGTACCATTGGTGTGGAAAATGGGTGTTCACAAACGCCACATGGAGCCACAAATCCACAAACATCACAGTTTTCACCCATTATATGATTGTTATGTGCTACATTTGTATATACTATAAATTTGGTAGTTTTTAGGACCTTCATTCAAAGATGTACAATGTAGCTTTCAGGAATTGGTGATGCATTTCTAGGATAGAAAATATGACTCGCACAATTATAAAAATGAATACAATATTGATTGCAAATGCGTTTGAATAATGAAACATTCTGATAAGTTGGTTTACAAGCTCACCATAGCTCTAAGTTTCTGTACTAGTTTTCCATTGAAGAAGAAGAGAGCAGCCAAAGGTACGGCATACATAGTAGCCATGTACAACCCGAACGCGTAGGAGTATCTGTAGCCATCGTTAGCTCCTAGAGTATCCTCTGGCATGGTGAAATATCCGCTACATGGATCAATAGCTGTTCTCGCTACCTAAATAAATATTTAATATGCATTTGTATGCATATGTCATCGTTTAGTTACAAACGAAATATTAAATACTAATACTATGAACTATGTAAATAGTAAATGCATACTTAGATGACATCATAGCTGTCAATGAATCATGGAAGGACAATTCCAACAACTCTCAATGTTACTGTTTCCAGCTTTGGTGATAGCAACACACCCTTTTAATTCGACCTCTATAAGTACTATTTCTAATTGGTAATGTTTTGATAGCATATAATATTGCGTTCAAGTAATGACAAATGCAGCAGGTAGCAACCAAAACTACCGTACCAGAAGTATCTTGTAGTATTCGAAGAATCTCGGAATGTTGTAGATAACTGATATAACTGTAATACCGATTACCACCCTGTTGGCTATTTTTATCTTGCACCATTTTAGAGCTTTGGTAGAATGGCAGACATGGATATACCTGGAACATAGAACATAGGTATATAGTGTACAACTCAAAGAGTACACAGATATTACAGTCTAAAAAGTAGGGTATATTATCATTCGAAGGCCTGAATTCTATTGTTTTTCTCCTATCAATATAGCGCAATGCACAAACCTACACAGTGCCCTAAGTCGTTGTACTTCTATATGAAGAGAGAACTAATATGCCTATTACTTCTAGTTTCTGCAAGAGACAACTCAATCACTTTTTCCAGACAGATTGTTCAGTCTTAGACAGCAAGGAAGCATTCCGATGTTTTGTAGCATCTGATGAACCCATTTCCAGTTTGGAATATTTTATTAGATGCATTCTGGCAGCATATTCTATTATAAGCCAATATTGACAATATTCCTTGTAATATCAATATTTAGATGTATCACATAATTATACATGTAATCTCACTTACCTATCCAATGCTACGGCAACCACAGTCCATGTAGTAAAACCCTGGCACATGTAACTTATTGGTAATATGCCAATGGTTAACTTCCCAGATACAATATGGTTGACCCAGTTTGGAGGAAATACTAAAGTGTAAGCGTACCTACAATTATAGATGAGTTTGCTATTGCTATAGTACATTCTTAACTTCTATTTAATGTACAAGGTATACACATGTATACGGTGATAATAACAACTATGTTTATTTTGCCATGGCATGACTCTGGTGTCATGTAGGTCCTCCGATCTATTTTCTACAGAACTGCACCTTTCTTCGTTCAAGTTATATGACAGCGGCATCTAATATAGCAGCATGTAGCATATAAACACCATTGGCTTCAGGCTCTAATCTCAGCACTTTAACTACTTCTGTGATCCAACACAATGATGTAATTTTCCAAAACACACCGTCAACTTTCTTAGCCACATCTACAGATGTGAGGGAATAAGACAATACCTGTGGGCAAATAGGTTAGTACAGACAATGAGAAGTATGTCAAAGATCGCTAAACTCCTGAGGAATGTGGTGGCCGATGTCCGTCTCTTCTGTCTCTGGAAGGTCACTATTGATAACGTGTTACCAACTAGGCCAACTGCAGACATGACCACTATCAAGATAAAGTTTAGTATTTTCAGCCATGCCAGTGGATCATCTGTGGGAGGTGGGCAGGCTGTAAGATAATATAATATAACATAATATAATACAATGCAATTTAGTATAATACTTATAATGATATAATATAGTATAACATATTATATTATATTAAAATATAATACATGTATAATATAATAATTTATAGTTTGTGTATATGTAACATATATGAATACAATTTTTGTGAGTACAATACAATAATATCTTTATAACCTTGAGCTGCCGTTTGTAAAGCAGATTGAAAATCACCTCTCTTTCTATCACGGTCCTAACCTAACCTAACCTAATTTATTTTTTTAATTTGTGTAATAAATAAAAACAAAACTACAATTTTTCTGATACATAGAGCTTGCAGTGAGGATCGTATCTAAAAGCTGTCGCCCTTACGCATTAAAAATTTATTTGGAATCTGAAGTACTTTTCTACAAAATCATTTGCAATTTTTGGGGCTACGAATGGTTCAAAAAAATAAAAATATTCAATGCTTCTAGATAACTTTAACTACCCTTCACATGCACCATAATTCCCAATTGGGATTTTACGAATACAGCAACAGTTGAGTGAGAAACAAGTCTCTGACTGCTCAAAAAAATCAATTCCTTGCATCAAAACATCACAGTGACAGACGTAATAGTAATCCACTGGGAATTGAATTGCGAATAATAGCAGTAAACTCAAATGGAATGCTGTATGTTGTGATACTTTATGATTTTAAATTATTGCAAATTAATCTCACACTAAAGTCCAAGGTGTAAATTTATGTTCATGATAATAAAAGTTATTTTAGGATGTTGACATAAAAGCGAAAATACGTGTAGTTGGCTAATTACATTTTTACGCTAGTCATGTAGAAAGTTGAAAATTTAGTTAAAATATGAGAATATATATTATTATTACAGTCCTGTACATGTACATATATATTGGAATTAATAAACTAATATTTGAATTCCCATGTACATCCAATTTTTGCTAGAAAATAATCGCTATTGTCAACAGATATTTTGTAACAAGCACACGAATTGGTCACATAGTCAATGTGTTACATGTAGTACCAGTATCTCACTACTAAATTCACTGTGATCCTGTAATCACGATAATCCAATCAGGCACGAGATTGTGTTGTTATGCTTCTAGAGAAATCATATCCTGAGCCATCTATAAAGTCGCACACTATTTTGCCGTGCCAAAGATGTGCCTAAAACTGCTCAATATTTAACGCGTTTAGTCGAAAACTGCACTGGAAAATTTAATATCGTAATCCAGTATGATTATTAAACTGATGTTTAAACAATTTACTTTTACCGTGCGGCATGAATATGAGTGTACTAACTAGACACTTTCAAAATGTGCATCTAACGCAATGTTGGGTTTATGCCTGTCATATAATATATAGCCAAGACTTGAACGTATGCACAGTTACTAAACAAATAGAAGACTTCTGCAAGCTTATTTACAATTTGTAAAATCTTTAGTAAATTATCCATTTCAATATGTATTATAATACATCAGATAAAATGTTTAACTGTTTAGACGCATTTGGTAGTGTATTATTAGACCTACACATTGCGCTGGCCTGTACACATTATTACTGTATATATATACATATATGATTGGCAAAGAAGAGTTAGTCTAGTAAATATTTATAAAATAAATGAAGAAAGAAGACAAAAACTTGCAGAATCATCACCAACATTTCGAACAAGTGTCTATATTAAATTTTAATGCATTTATTTGAGATGAAAAAATCATCACATGAATTGTAAAAATTCCTTTTTTGATAAACAATATTTGATCATTATCTACACAAGACTGTACTTACTCGATGCGTCCGTGCTGTTGTCATAAATAGTGCTAGAGTTTCCAGCTTCTGCAATCATTTTGTTCAACAACTTCCAAGTGGTAGAAAGACTAACAGAGCTTTGATCGAAGACTCAGTGTAAATAAATTAAATTTTATTTGCCATTGAGTATTATGCCTTATGCTATTTATCAGTAGAAATGGAGTTGGTCGCAGCTTTCAGGTGATTGGTTGTCCCATGTTTAAAAAATCAATGTTTCTCGGAACTTATTTTACATATCAATCTACATGTATTTAGTACATGTAGCTACTGACCCCTAACAATACAAATAACCTATAGTAGGCTAGCAGCTTTGTGTTTACCGCAACAACTGATCAGTAGAGTCAGCAAAAATTAAACTATTCATAATAAATATTTTTTCACATTTTGCAGTGTCATCAGGGACTTCTGCCATGATCATCGAATAATTAGGAGTTATGTTCTCATGATCACTGAATAATTAGGAGTTATGTTCTCATGATCACTGAATAACTAGGAGTTATGTTCTCATGATCACTGAATAATAAGGAGTTATGTTCTCATGATCACTGAGTAATTAGGAGTTATGTTCTCATGACCGCTACAATGTAATTTCTACTTACAGCAAAACTAGTAAGCTTCAACAGATTAGTTTGAATTTTTTTGCATCAAATTTCTAGACAATCTACATTTACAAGGACACGTACATGTAGTTATTAAAATTTATTTTGAGCACAATGCATCAATAAATCTGAGAAATCAGTTTAGTTAAATGCATTTATAAAATTATTGCTCACGAAATTGGGTTCATGGTTGTTAGAATTGATTTTATAGGTCAGAATGCACTTTCAAGATTCAAAATTGAAGTTGGTCTTTCAACTTTTATTTCATTTCCTGCATACCAAGATTTTTGTGGGTCATCGTATTTCAAGACTACCTAGTATTAATTTAGCTACAATGACTGTATGTTCAAGGGTATTTTATGACTGGTAGTTATTCCTACGAAATGCATCAGTTGGAAATTGTCTTCTCTTCGTTTTAATAGGCAGTCCAGCGAGATGGTTACCATAGTGACAGTGTGACAGAAGTAGGCCTACAGCAACTAGATACACATAATTATACTGAATGTGTTATGGTGTGTAAGATTGTCAGAAAAAATAACACATACAATCATGTGCCAAAGTATGGATCCCTCTTGCTACATGTATATTTCAGATGATTGAATTGTAGAGCTCAAAAAACTCAGTCTTGAACTCAAAATATCTAAATAATTACTTTTTAATGTACATATTTGCAATTTAGTCAATCACAAATGGTACTGTAGTAGTAACTTTGGAGTAAATTCTGAATAAGCAATGAGAACAAATTTTCTAACTTGTTCTCATTGACGTTAGCAGAGACAGTCTTATGTGATTCCCTAATGCTCTTTGAGTTGCAACATACATGCATTGTAAATATCATTTATATAGTATACATTGTACATGTATTTTTTCTCATGTCAACCTTGACATAAGCTAGGTTGTATCATTCAGTAAAATTTGAACTTTGAACTTTAGTGCGTCTACTGACATAACCCAACACACATTGCAGGTGCATTTCATTAAAACACCAATATTATTATCTTGCTTGCAGTTTTTACAAAATAATATCTCTACTTCATTCACAATAATACATTTAATGCAATAGTTACATATAAGTCGGTTGAGTATGCTAGAAAATTTTAGTGCTAACGTCTTTTTTTGTATTGAAATTCAAAATGCTGCAAAACCGAGTCGTAGCCTGTGATTGATTTGTCGTTGTTTTGAGCAGCAGAAACACAGTGTATAATGTTAGTTGCTCATACTCTCATTGTAGCCTTAGAATTTAGCTTGTGAGATGGCTCTGTTGGAATGAAGAGTCACCATCATAAACTCCAAATCTCTTGCTGAATTACAACAAAAACCTTTGGTTATGTCAGATTCATGAACAAAATAATGTAAAACTGCATGTACACCTTGAAACTCAAGTTGAGCTGACAACTTCCTTGTTTCTAGCTACCTCTATCATAATCTTTTCGCTCAATGTATTCACACATGAAAAGCTCAAAGGTCTCTTGGTGAAGCTGTTAGATATTAGAAAACACAGTTTCAAGCTATATTTAATTGTACTCTATTATATTGTTACATAATGAATACAAAATTAGATAGTATCATGCAGAATGTAGGCATAACTGAAATTTTAGATGACTCTCTTTATAAAAATAGTTGAAATATAAAAATAGCACTGATTGAATAAAATATAACTTTTAGTTAAATCAAAGATGATAGAAGAACTGATAGGATAAAAATAATATTATCGTGTAAATATCGAAACAGTAAACTAAATGCATGAATAACAACTTTAAAGTAAATGTAATTTCAATGTCCTCATATATTCTGTTTGTAAGAAATTTTAGCAAAGTGAAATTAGTCGTCCATGGGTGTAGTCTGCTCTCTGTTACTTAGCAGACGTCGCTAGCCTGGGTATTTATAATAGTCTCTACCATATAGGCCCATCCACTTTGTACCTCTTTCTGCATCAACAAGCTGTCCCTTGCCACACACAATTACACTGGAACCTTCCGTTCTCGGCAGCGAATCAGCTATCACATCACCGTCCTCTGTAATTATTGATATGTAGACAGTTTCTGTGTCAGAAACATCCGGATCAAATCGTACGCTTTGCAGGAACTGAATGAGAGTGAACCCGGCCTGAATTTTATGCCAGTCCCAAGTTCTTCCTCCACCAACAATTATGTTGCCACCAACTGTAAATAATACGATACAAATGGCAGGTAATTTTCTCTATGCGCAAGATATCGTACTGAATTAAAGGATAATATTCCCAAGTACACAGCATTGTAGTAGGTATATGTGCACATACAATGTACAATGTACAACAAATAGTCTTATTAATTGACTCAATCCAAGGATAACCCTTATAGTTTAGCAGTCTACCAATGTGACAGGAACATCATGACTTCGCACATTTGATATACATGTATAACAGCTAGGCACGCCATGACATATTAATAAACCTGCGTCATCGAGTGGTGGAGCCGGTTAGTGGTCTCCAACGAAGATGTTCTTACCTCCCAAGTAGCTTCCGCCTCCGCCTACTTGAAAATTTTCCATAGTAACATAGCTCCTTTCTGCATCTACTTTTGCGTATACGTTGTTGCCTGTGTAAGCATTAGACACATGCGTAGTACAAACAGAGCAGTCGCTACCCATTTTCACTCCGCTAGTGTATGCCGAAAATAGTCAACATCAAGACTTATATAGCCTGGCTAAAATTATATGAACTCGTATGATTGGCTAATACACATACTTAGCTAACCAATGAATAAAGCAGGTAATACCTAGTGTAGTATATCATTATGTGTTCAGGCAGTGCATGGGGTGGGGAGTTGTGGGTAGGCAGAAGCATTGATCATTTCTACCAATAGAGCACACCTATGAGGGCAAATAACTAAACTGAATTGCAGTATCAATTTCAAAGTTTCACTGTCTACAGTGTGTTGCTTGAGAAAACTGTAACAGAAAATTTTAAACAGCTGGTAGATTTAAGAAACATATGATAACAGACAGATATAATAAACCGTGCTACTGCTTTGAATTTTATAATAATTGTAATGATGTAGGTTCCTATTCACGAATGACTTTGTTAAAAAGTCAATACAGGAACAATACATTGTACAATCAGGCTTGCAGCTAATGGCAAGTAAGAAAACATAGATTTGTATAACTTTCACACATATCTTAGTGGGCTGTACTGTAGGTAAATATCACATTCTGGCTATTTATATTGATCAGTGCACTTAGCGAAAACCTTTGCCAATCCCTCTTCAGCAAAAACGTTGCAGCAATGGATGACGGTACCCATCATATATTTACCAACTTGATGTTTTGCCATGGCTGTCTAGATCTAATAATTGAGAGCTCAGAAGTACGTTAACATGCATGGCCACCATGTAAGTAAACAGCGCATGTCAGTTGATACAACTTAGTCGGATGCTGAAAGGAGTGCAGTATGCTCTGTACATATACATATGTACTTTGTTGGCATACGATTAACATCAATATTTAACAGTCTGTCATAGACTACTACCAACTGAGCAATTAGCCAACAGCTGTCAACTTATTATCAGATGTAGAAATTTTGGGCTCACTCCTCTTCTACAAAATATCGTAATTCTTTCGTACACTGCCAAAATTCTCCAGTTATGCACCTACATGTAACTGGCAGAAAGACAACATTTACACGCCCACAGGTCAAACAGCAATCTTATTCTGCTTCTATAGAATTGATGTCATTTCTAGGCTGACCCTTATTTGGTCGGGCCTCATCCACCTGAAAGACATTTTGTTGTGCGATTTTCGGACAATGCTACATCGTCCTTTTCCCGGAAGTTTTTACCGTAAGTCTAAAACTACTGTATAAAGCATGTGCATTCACTTGTATTGTACTGTTAGTTGATGCTTGGATCTCAATAAAGACACTTCTATACTACTTATACAGAGTCTTCTTTAGTTCCAGCTGATTAGGTCCTTGGACCTTGATGCCCGAACAACCTACTAGGACTGAACATACTATTTCTCAAGTACACATCTAAGCATTGACTCAGGACCACACGGTTAGCTAACATAACTACAACTACAAGTACTGTTCGCTCTCTTATGCAATATAGAACGCCTAGCACCACTCATAGACTCTTCTCACTTGCACTATCGGGTCAGCGCTAGTACCCAGACAAGTCGCAAAAGTATTACAATACATCTGGATTTGAAGGTGCAATGTCGAAAAAAGACATTATGAAACATTTTGAGAGGATATGGAAGATTTCAGCTTACTATTATTATTTCTCTGATGTTAGAAGATGTAGAAGCAGCAAGGTATCTACCTCACGGTTGTTTAGTTGTAGCATAGAATAGTGTTTTAGTTGATGAGCAAAATTACTTATAACAGGAAAAACTGTGTCAAACTGTCTGAGCCATAATTAGTAACAATAACATCTATCATTGCTGTTTATATTTGAGTTTTTCCTCATTTTGCAACACTATTTTGTCACCCAATGAATGTTCCCAGGGTTGATCAAATGGGTATCAAAGGTTTGTTTCATGTTTAGATTGTGTAAGTTCACTAAATTACTGGTTTTAATCAGTGCCAATGCTGCTGCCAATGCTGCTGCCAACAGGAAAATTTCAGCTTATTGAATTTCAATAACATAATAATGCTTGGATACCATCCCATACAGCTCTACAGCTGGAAGAGATTTTATAATACATAACAGGCTGTGTTAGTAGGTCACTGTCTTTGTGATAACTAAATATACTGACTGATATTTACTGGATTTTGTAATAAACAGCTGTATTTATTCCTTCCTATCAAATGACACTGCATGTTGCTGCAAGCAGCCCTACTTGGCAAACTATGAACAATGTTTCCAGGGTTCTGCACCTAACGTGGATAATTTAATAAAAAGTTTAATTTGAAAATTTAATTTTGTAACATAACAAGAGGACAATGTGTGCAATAAGTTGTAGCCACTGGGCTTAATCCGCAAATAAAACTGAAGAAGTTTGGTGATCAGGAACTTGGAATTGGCAGACATTACTCATGTTGTTACCACATGTCACCCAACTTCAGCACTCTTGCTAGAGTCTGTCCTGTTCTACCACAGTCTACAGAAGGCTGTATAAGCCAAAACTGTTGTAGTCACTAGAGCACCTCTTCTTGAGAGTCTTTTCCAGCTCTGTGCATGCCGAGTTTGGAAGTAAAGTAACTATACTGGGGAGAAAGAGACTTGGCCTTTACTGCAATGAGCTGTTGATATAACAATAATACCGCCAACTGGTTTAACCAGCAAACCTAATCTAGCCTCAAAACATTTCCTTATATATAAGGAACCGTTTGTAAAACTTTGGATTTTGTGAAATAACGGACAGGGCAGGCGCACATGACTAACATTGTAAACATTAGCATTATTTATCTAACCAATGCAAGTTGGACATTGGCAGATGCCAGCACTGTCTTCTGGTATTTCATTTGCTGGCTTGATTTACAACAACCAATCAGAGCAAATAATAAAATCTGAACATTAGTGTTTCATATCAGTTTCAAAGTTTGCTTGAGAAATTTCCAACAAATAATACAAATCTTAAGCAGATATAACCGTCAGTTTGACTGTGAACTTTTTCTAGTCTAAATAACTTTTACCGTTTCGGCTATTCCAACTAAAAGTGTACAAAGGATTTAAAAAGGAGTCACCCTAACTTGCCCCTCAGCAACTGTGGCCTTGTGCTTGTTATTGTTTATTATTTATTAGTTCCTTGTAGTTTATATAATATACTGAACCATAGTTTTCAAGCTGCCAACAGCAACAACAGCTAGATTTGTCATTCTGTCAATTATACTGCTGCCAAGGTCGGGGTCAGCAGAAAAATTTCAGTTGATTGAATTTCAATAACTTAATAATGCTTGAATTTCATGGGATGAAATTCAAGCATTATTAAGTTATTGAAATTCAATTCTACAACTGGAAGAGGTCAAATGATCATGTATTGAAACTGTACCAGTTACTAATTACTGATAAGAAACTATTGTGTTGAGGTTGGGGTTTGGAGTAAGAGCGGACAACTTACAAATGAAGAGAAGACAACTTTTATTTAGTGAATATTCGCAAAGTATTCGCTACATTATAACATATACAAAGATTCTCATCACGTATCTAGTGAATGTTAATAGATAACAGGCTGGGTTAGTAGGTCACTGTCTCTGTGATAACTAATACTGACTGATATTTACTGTATTTTGTAATCACGGCTGTATTTTATTCCTTACTATCAAATGACACTGCATGTTGCTGCAAGCTATCCTACTTGGCAAGCTGTGAACAATGCTTCCAGGGTTCTACAGCTAAAGTAGATAATTTAATAAAATAGTGTGATGGTACGCCAAGTCGTATCTTACATCTGACACTCATTATTATGTGCATACATGTATATATCTGCTTGTACTTTATTCCTATATTGTTGTATATGATTATACAATTATATCTAAGTCTTTTAATGCCTTTTATACCCATGTACAGAGGCCCGACCTCTCAGAATCCATTGATATTCATTTTGTACATGAATTGGACCATTATAAGCAACTTTTGTAGAACCCGACCTATTTTGGGTCGGCCGTCGGGCTTCCGGCGGCCATCTTGTTGCGCAACTTCCGGACGACCACACGTCGTCTTTTCCCGACGTCACGTCGGCCGGAAGTCCTTATACTATATAAAGGGCACTGTTTTACTGTTCATTGTCTCAGTCTTCACTTGGCTTTCAATAAAGACACATCTATACTTGATACAGAGGCTTTCCCTTCCTTTTACTAGGTCATTCGCTTAGCGAACCGCCTACTAGGTCGAACTACTCTCTTTCATTGTATAGTCTGAAGGTCGGACTTGAGATCAGATGGGTCGTCTTTGGTAGTATTTGGGCTACTAAGACCGCTCGATCTTTCATGTAATGCGAAGTCCTATTACCACTCATAGGCACTTCATTTCTGGGTCGATAGTCGTCCAAGGACGACCGCACCAAAACACAGAAACCATTACAATAGTTTAATGTAATTTGGAAATTTAATTTTACAGCATAGCAAGCAGACAATGGGTGTAAATGCTATAGAGACACTAGACTCATGATGAGTGATTATAGGCGTTCCAACCTACTATAGAATACACAGACCTACATTGTATTTACCATACTGAAATACAGAGTTGTTATAGCTGTGTGGATTCTAAGAATGGGCACTCATAAGCTATTGGTTATAATTAGAAGTTGTCCTCTCTCAACTTGTAATCATAATCAATAGCTTATGATTGTAAGAATAGACTAGGTGATATGGCAATGCTATACTGGTTGATGATACCACCAGTTGTTACAAAAAACAGAAGAAGCGGGCTTGTCTTTAATTAGTTATTTCGCTTTGTGTATGCTTCAAAAACTCTGAGAAATCCCTTTTTTGAACCACTATCAAAATTAAAATTAGCAACTTTTGGCGTCAACTACAGCGAAATAGAGCAGCATTTGCTCAGATATCTAACCAAATTTATTTTCAGCAAGCTTTCATCATGGGGGCTACATATAATCAAACGCTTAATAATTCAAATAAAGCTCTCAAAGTTAATGAAGTAGATTTAAAATACTTGTTCAAATTTGAGCAAATAAAATATTAATTTGCTAATTTAATTTGGCATGCAGCTATTTAAAAGAAGCTCTACAGTTTAAAAGGTTTTATAGCACTGGTGGAATGATATTCCATTGCAATGTTACTAAATATTGAACATCCACTCATTCTAATGCTGCTAACTGACTTAAAAACGATCAACTTTTCTATTTCTTACAGCCATTTTGTTTTTATGAATGAAGGTGGGCGGAGCTTCTGGAACCTGTCAGTTGCTTAGCAGCAAGGTTTTCCCTTTATTAAAGTGTGGGATAACTCCTAGTAAACTGCGCATATATCAGCCATTTAGACCACCACAGAGCTGCACACTGTACATGTAATTATTCAAATATGAGATCTAGGATCAAATCATTGTTTTTTTGCATATTTTGTTTTGTGTCGACTTTTAGACTGTCACTAGCTGCTGCTAAACAACCCAACAAACATATCTAGTAGAATAACTGCCCTTATTCTTTCCTAGAACAGTGGATATAGTATTTTATAAGAATATACACCACACATATGTTTTGCATGGGGTATTACATATACAAAAACAGAAAAAAGCTAGTTGAAACATGCATTATATGTTAGCCATACACCATGTAGTACTATGTCAATGAGATTGATTATTCTTCTGCATCTGTAACCTTGTGTCATATCTTCACGACGGAGTTCCCTGTCTAGCCATTTCATTCATAAAATTGGAGCTGTAGTAAACGGACCCCAAAATTACTATGGACCATAACTTGAAAAATATTTCTTAGACCTTCCCAATTTTTTTCTTTTGCCTTTCCAGGTAGTAATGCCTATATAGTGTAAAAAGGAATTTTATTTTTGAGAACCCCAGTTACATAACCATAATAGAGGTACTATCTATTCCAGTCTACATTATGTTCAACTTTATAGCTGGTGCACTCTATTGCTTTAGTAACGTTGAACTGCGTTGTTTTGGTAGAGTGCAAGCTAGTGAAATAATGGTTGTTATACATGTACAGACACACAATAATGGTGTTAGGTGCAAATATCACTTTACAGCTGTCTACCAGTTTCAGCTGTGGTAGAAACACAGACTAATCTACAATATTTATGTGATGCAACAGACGGAGCAAATTGGGCCAGTTTCAGTGGAAATTTTTGTATACAAGAACTCCGTTGGAGGCCATTCCCCCACACTTTACCCTCTGGACATATTTATCAGAACACCTAATGAAAGGCAGTTGGCAGCTGCTGCTTGACACCAGCAAAAGTAAAGCCTAAAAAAATTAAAAAAGTCGCACAAGTTATCCTACAGCTATATTAGCTAATGCTGTGAAATCATTTGTTCACTACTGTACTCTTTCTAGTATGCAGACAGCTCGAATTCAACAATTCTTTCTATAAGACATAAAGCAAACAGTTGCGTCTTCATAACAAAGTTGCGTTCAAAGCAGCATTGAATAGTGCTAGCTAGTCGTGCATGGGCAAGAGGACACAACTCTACTTATAGTAGCACAAGTGCAACAAACTTAAATAAGAGCGGCTGCATTGAATGTAGACGTAAACCACACGTCATAGCCCATACCCCTTTACCCCCTTACCCCCTTACCCCCTTACCCCCTTACCCCCTTACCCCCTTACCCCCTTACCCCCTTACCCCCTTACCCCCTTACCCCCTTACCCCCTTACCCCCTTACCCCCTTACCCCCTTACCCCCTTACCCCCTTACCCCCTTACCCCCTTACCCCCTTACCCCCTTACCCCCTTACCCCCTTACCCCCTTACCCCCTTACCCCCTTACCCCCTTACCCCCTTACCCCCTTACCCCCTTACCCCCTTACCCCCTTACCCCCTTACCCCCTTACCCCCTTACCCCCTTACCCCCTTACCCCCTTACCCCCTTACCCCCTTACCCCCTTACCCCCTTACCCCCTTACCCCCTTACCCCCTTACCCCCTTACCCCCTTACCCCCTTACCCCCTTACCCCCTTACCCCCTTACCCCCTTACCCCCTTACCCCCTTACCCCCTTACCCCCTTACCCCCTTACCCCCTTACCCCCTTACCCCCTTACCCCCTTACCCCCTTACCCCCTTACCCCCTTACCCCCTTACCCCCTTACCCCCTTACCCCCTTACCCCCTTACCCCCATTTCAGCTTATTGAACTTCAATAACATACATGTAGTAGTGTTTGAATTCCATCCCATGTCTTTCTAAAGCTGGAAGAAGTCAAATAATACATACTAATACTGGTGCTGTTTAGTGTATTTTGTAATCACACCTGTACTCACATGTACATGTATTTCCAATGAATTTGCAACTGTTCGAAAAAGTCAGTTCAAAACAGGTCGTTTTGAAACTGGGCAGTCCGAAACCCCAAACACCAACTTCCAGATTTCAACCAATTTGTATTTTTATTAATATTAAAGTTTTTAATTACTTGATTAATTTATTAAATTAATTAATTAAAATTAATTATTCGTGAGTTGTGTTCTTCTAAATGTAATCTACACAGTTTCGAACTGTCCTGTTTTAAACTGGCTTTTTCGAAATGTCCCTTTACCATTTCCAATGACACTTTGCAAACTGTGAACATACTCTCATCAATAGAGCTAGGGCTATGTTGAGCCATAAAGCTCATTTCCAGACTCTGTGAGTTCAACATTAGCTATAAGTGCAGTAAGCCATAGGTGTCTCCACTGTATTACTATGTAAACATACAAGGTAGGAATTTATAACATCTGAATGAAGGTAATGCAAATACAAGGAGACTAACTTTGTGTTATATGTATAACTCTTTATGCAACAGGAGTTCTCTCTATTTGTATAACGATTATTACCAGTGATTTGCCTTCCATCACCACACAGTTTGAACACCATGTACTACGTGAACAAGTAAGTGGTAGTATGCGCTGCCTACGGGGAGGAAGAAAAAGAAGAGAACAAGTTAATTTGACAGACAGTTGTTGTTTTCAAAATTAACTTTATTGAAGCTCTCAGATATCACAAGCAAATACATTTTACATGTGTGTTATCACTTGTGATTCACAGATCGATTGTAGCCGTGAACAAGTATCTGGGTTTGCTAAATCCTCGTTAAGATGTATTTGAGAAGTTTATGACATTTAACACAGACTCCCGCAATTAAATTGGCATTCCTCAAGTTGATCCTCAGGCACATCCATACAATCATATATACTATAGCAGTCGTCCATACACTCGTCTCCAGTGCTTAAATTGTAAATTAAGAAGTGGGGGGACTGAGCTGATGAGGGTGGGAGGGGGTGGGGGGGGGGTTAGCGGAAAATTTTGCAAAAAAGCTTCTAGAGACATGTTCTGGAAAAGTTTGAGATGAGCTTTGATGATGTCTTTCTGCAAGGAATTTGTCTATTGAGCAGTCAGTTTTTGCAGATCAGCAGTAGCAATACTAGGTAGAGTGTACTGATACTATTAGCAGTAGTAGTAAAGAGCAACTACTTGTGGTGAGCACTAGCACTATGAATAAGTCTTTGTACTACTACTATTGCTACTAAAAGATGTTATTATTGGGCCACTATTATTGTGAGTGAGATCAGTAGTGGCATATTAGTACCCTAAAAGCAGAAATATTTCGCGGAAGAAAGTTTCGCGAGTTTGCTAATCCTGGAGCAATTTGCGATAGAAATATTTAGCGAGTTTGGCCTATCGCGAAATTTGTTTAAGCCCCAAAATTGATGTTTAAGCATATTTCAGCATTAAAACCAAGCTTAGCTAAGCTCTATGTTTACTCAGATTTAAACCCCACTTACATACAGTACAAAACTACAGCTGACTTCTATATAGTGCAGTAAGCCCACCTGTGAGGTAAAGTAATTACCATAGCTTGTTAAAAAATCCTCTGATTAAGCTCCTACTCTAGGCTACTTACCAATTATGTTATAGCAAATACTTGCTGCTTTATAAAATATTCAACTATGTATCATATAGCTATATAACTGCATGTATGGTCTGTTTAAACCAGAAATTATTTAAATCAGCTTGAAAGCAGATATTAATAGCGATGGAAATTGTTTGCGAGTTTGTCACACGCGAAATTCGCAAAAGTTAAAACTCGCAAAATGTATCTGCTTTTAGGGTAGGAACTTGCTAGTTAGCAAGCTGTAAAAAGGTTTTTATTACTACTAGTAGCAAAAAAGTACTAGTACTACTTGTTACTAGTAAAATCTTCTTCACACTCGCATCATTAGCTATCACCAGTGATCTTATTGAAGAGAAACAAATTAAGTGGGTAAGCTCCCAGTCAATATAGTGCAATGCACCCCAGGTGCAGGGTGGAATCTCGGCCACCAAACTGTTTAGAGTCTCTGAGATTCTTAAAATTTCTTTTGTTGGCATTAGCCTACTTGGTACAAAATATTGTATATTTTTTTAATAACATGATACTTTTTGGGCTATAGCTAATGTATTGACACCAGAAAATTTTAATTGTTAAGTTATATTGTCTTTACCAGAAGAGATGCCACATTGAAGCCACAGAGTTGATTCAAGGTCAGGGGAGAGTGCCTGATACCCTACTGTTAGCAGTAAACAGTAAGAGACTGTATAGTTCAAATTGTAAGAGCACTTTATTGAACAACAGCCTACATACAACTGAAGTCAGAATGCAAAATTGTGCACCTTGTATTATGAAATCAGTTTTAAACTAAGGTAAAAAAGTTAACAAGTATATTAGGTCGGTCTCGGACCAAAAGGGGTGTGAGTTACAGCAAATACAAAACGGTCTCGGATTACAAGCACTGCTACATTTCAGACTAATGAAAATAGACAATATTATAGTGATCAAGGCATGTAGCAACAGCCAACAGCATGTAGGTTAACAAAAGGTACACAATAAAAGAAACCCGAAGGGGAAACATATATATTCACGCTGCAATGCATACGAGACAAGATAACGCAATAAGGAGACTGTTTATTTTAAGTTAGTTAGAGTTATAGTCAATCGGGAGTGTCGGTTCAGGACATAACAATATACAGTAGCTATCAAACGCTGAGGAATTCAATTGCGATGGCTATGTACAAGAACTCTCAACTCAGTTTTCTTCGAGAAGCTGTAAAGTGCAACGAATAGAGATAACCACAATCAAAATCAGTAAAATCAGAACATAGGATCTATTTCATACTAAAACAGTGACATTTCACTTTCAAAGTCTGAACTTCTGACACTATTAAGTTTCACAAAATTTAAATAGTAGCTCAAATAACTCTACAAAAATCTTGAGCTAAATAACGAAATAATTTAACTTGACTTGCAGTTGGTCTAGATAATTTGATAAAAACTTGAGTTTCTCTTCTGGGGCCATGCAAAGATTTTACTTCTAGCTTCAAAGATTTGATTAGCCATTAAAAATGAATTGACTTGCGACTAAGAATTGGCCATGACGACTTGAGTGTCCAAAAGAACACTTGCAGACATCTCTGCCTTTAGCTGTCTTAATTGATGTTGTGTTATCACATATAAGCTCTCTGGTTTGATGCTGATTATACGTATGATTACACTCTCTAACTTAGCAGCCAGTGAGTACCAGTGTCCTATTATGTGCACAGAAAAAATACTATGTTTGTTTCTATTTTACATTCAAAAGAATTGAACACTTAGTGATGCCTGTGATAAAATATATAACTAATAATAAAATAAATAGCATTATTATAGTCATTTATTAGTCCTATAAATTTAACAAAGTACTAAGTATCAAATTATTTAGATTACTTAGCAAATTATGTAACTCAATGATTAATCAAAATGATTGTGCAATGACAAACATGATATAATCCTAGCTACAATCCAGTAATATCTAGCTATCAGCCTGTCTGCATTAACTAAGCCCAGGACAAAGAATAGTCAGCTGAGTAGGCTACCAGCACCAATTGGACTGGAAGACTTGTCTAATCATAATCACAAATGTATGGAATTATTTGGATTACTTAGCAAATTATATTATTTAGTTTAATAATTAGTAAAAATAATTGTACAATGAAAATTGTGATACAATTTATATTTTCCACACTATCCTGGAGCATGAATCTTTCTTTTCAAATCCTATATCTACACTTGATATTAACACCAAACATGCTAATGCTTTCAATTCTGCTGCCTGTAATACTAACAAGTTTCTGCACAGCTTTCTAATCAGAACTGTTTAGGAGCTCGCTGAGACCATAGAACTAGCAAAAAAGACTTGCAACTGTGATAATTCCTCTTTACTTTTAACCTGGAACCAAGGAACTTAGCCAAGACAAGATATCCTAGCTACAATCCAGTAACATCTATCTAACTATGATAGCTAGATAGTTACTATCAGCCTTGTCTGCTCTAAGTGAAGGATGAAGAATAGCCAGTAGAGTAGGCCACCAGCTGGTGTAATCATGATCACAATTGTAAATACTAAAAATAACGTCAAATTGAAAGCATTGCAGTGCACTGCTAGTGCTAGTTTAAGTTTGTATTTACCTCTGACTCTTCTAGTCTTGGTGCCAGAAAAACATTCAAATCTAACTGCGTAGCCAACAATGGTAATTATTAAATCTACATGATTTGTGTTATAGAACCATTAAAGCTTTTTATTGTAATGACAGAATACACGTGAACGCATTTCAATAACATTAATTTAATATTATTAAGATTTTAACATGACCATCTTCAGAAACCGTTGACCAATTCCTCAGGAAACTACCAAATGATTAAGAAACTTGAACCGAGAAAGCCATATATGAAACAAACTTGAAACGGTCCGTTGCTTGTTAGCTACTTTTGTATCAATAGAACGATACTATGGAGGCGCATATTTAATGCCGAAGAGAGAAGACAACTTTCTGATTATGAAGTGGGGGGACGTTATTGCAGAGCGTCCCCCTGGCTAATTTTTATTAGGGACGCCGTCCCCCGGCGTCCCCCCACAATTTAAGCACTGCTCGTCTCCAAACGTAGTGCATTCCTCAAGTTGATCCTCAGGCACATCCATACAATCATATATACTATAGCAGTCGTCCATACACTCGTCTCCAAACGTACCTCTCTTTGTTGCTAAAACATTATTGCATGACACATGAAGTTAATGCAAAAACAGAATATTGTGCTTAATGAGCGTATTTTCCACGGATATACTTCTAGCGAGTCTTCTATAATAAACTTCATTCTAACAGATCTATCACAAGTACAAAATTAATAATGTATTTAGTCTGGAGGTTTTACCAGCATTATTTTCAGACACATGGCTTGTATGAGTTAATATACCCTGATACTTACACATGCTACTGTCAGTTGCTGATGCCATTCTCATCAATGAGAAAACGATGCAGAAAGACAAAATAGCTACCATCAGAATCTTCATACTGGGTATCTAATAACAGAAATAATGAAATCTAAAATTAGTTAATAACTACCTGTATGTTGGATGACAGCAACATAGTAACAGAGAGACACAACCTTTGCATGTTCAACTGCATCATAAGTGAAATGACAAAAACCTTATAACAATATGCTACATCTACATGTATATATACGAGAATGTCAGTGACTGAATTTAGATACAGTGTATAATTATAATAAAACATCTCCCATCTGTATTGCCATGTATTCCATTAATTTATAAAGCGCAGAATTATACAATTTTAGGTATAATTGCATCGTACATGTATATTCCTTACAGGCACATCTTTGCAATTAGATGTAGTAGCACTTAAAGAGTGAATAATAAGTTAACATACCTTGTAGTGAACGGTAGAGTTAGAGGTTTTGTTGTAAAGTTACCACTGTACTGACTTCCTTGAGGCACCGTCTGTCTTTTATACTAAGGGAACACATGAGGGTTCTTAAGTCCTAAAGATTGTCATGTCTTGAGATGGTGTGAGTATGTGGTAAGAGTTAGCTTGAACACTTACTAAGTATTATGACTTCATTTCTATAAATATTAATATTTCTACTTATACATTCTCAGAATCTGCAGTTGCTTTTATATTTGATACCGGTTTATTTGCCTGAGGACCTCATTTTTCGCAACTACTCCCAGCATTACGCTTCACTCACATTTCAATTATTCTACATGGAAAAGTGGAGAGAGCTAAATATACAGAACATACTTGAGGTATGGTCAGATTATGCCAACACGATATACTTATACTCAATTAGCAGACAATTGTTGGTGTAATTGATCGTAGAGATCAACACCTAATTTTAGATTTCATTGAATTAAGAGGTGAATTGTTCAAGTGGAATCTCTTAGGATGGGTGCATGTAGAAGTATGTCAATAACCATTGCACTGAGTAGGCCTGAGGAACAGGTAGTCAGGTAACAAAACACAAAATGAAATATGCAACGTAAGTCAAAATGTAAGATAATTTAAAAATGAATACTGTGTTGTCTTCCCCACAATATACATTGTAGTATAAGCAGGTATTTCATAGATAGTCTATATTCCCACACAATACCATAACATTCAACATGGGGAGCTAGTATCTTGCACCCTTCCCAGCTTCCAATACGTAAACAAAATCCACTCTTCAGGTTTGATAGATCTACACTAAGTGGCATGTTACAGCTTTCTAGTTCCATGACAGGGACAAAGGTTTGAAGTTACATATAAATACTGACTTTGAAACTGGAGTGATTTCAAAACTACTTTAATGAGACAGTCTACCCTACTATTATTATACCCATACTCACATAATGCGTACATTGTAGTTATACCGTATCATATCTAATAATCTATACATTATTATTACTATAGTAGGTGGAAACTCTCAGCTTATTGAATCTCAATCACACAATTTTTGAATTTTATCTGCTAGAGAATAGATCCTACTTATTATAACAAATGACCTGTTGAGATGACTTGTTTCCTGTCCATTCTTACAACAAACTGAAACCTCTGCCAATTATTGATCTAAAACGCCGTCCCGTGTTGTTATCGCTGGATTTGACTAACTAACTGTTGTACATATTATGATTGTGTTTGACAACTTTGATGCTCTCCATTTCAATCTGTTGTTAAAAACATTATTTCAACAACGTGTATGTATAGTAAAACACTATTCTTTCCTTATCAATTGATTTACAATGTACATTAGTAGTGTAGTCTGTGCAGATCTGCACTGACTGTGCTACTTACATTGTATGTGCGAATTTGTGAATGTTACTATGCATAGATGTATGCACATCTACATGTACATAGGTGTACATATATAGATGTACATGTACATGTATACATGCACACCTATACATGTACACCTATACATGTACACGTATACATGTACATGTATACATGTACATGTATAAATGTACGTGTACGTGTACGTGTACGTGTACGTGTACGTGTACGTGTACGTGTACGTGTACGTGTACGTGTACGTGTACGTGTACGTGTACGTGTACGTGTACGTGTACGTGTACGTGTACGTGTACGTGTACGTGTACGTGTACGTGTACGTGTACGTGTACGTGTACGTGTACGTGTACGTGTACGTGTACGTGTACGTGTACGTGTACGTGTACGTGTACGTGTACGTGTACGTGTACGTGTACGTGTACATGTACGTGTACGTGTACGTGTACGTGTACGTGTACGTGTACATATATGTACATGTATACATGTACATGTACATGTATACATGTACATGTACATGTATTAATACATGTACTCAATCTGCATACAGTTAACACCTCATCAGTGCAGCTCAGAGATACTGTATGCCTGGGAGAACACCTTAGTAATACTGCATATACATGTATACATAATAATTGTACATAAAAAGCAAGCTAAAGTACAGTATGTTTCACTATGTTTCACTATGTGGATTCTAAGGATAGACTAAGTACCTAGTACCTGCTCTCACAAAGAAGGAAGTTATCTTACCTTTATTCAAGAATGAACTCTAAGAGCAGACAACTTTTGAACAAAAAACTGTGCACAGATATGTATACAATTTACTGAATTCAACCTGAGCCCATAATCTGCTTGCCAACGAAATTGACTTCTAAATTTTTGGGATAAAATATATTATTAATAAGAACAATATCCTAATGTTGATAACATGGGCTATTATCATTGGGTTGTGTACAATTGCAAGCCATCAATCATGTCAGAGGAAATTTTGGCCACATTTCTCAAAAATCCTCAGTCACCTCAAAATCAGTGGATTGAACAACTTTCACCTCTAGGATGCCCAATAGTATGTCACTGAGAATGCAACTCCTATTTATACAGAAATCTAAAAGAGTAATCCCCAATAAATAGAGTAGACAATATAAAGGATCTCGGAGTTGCCTTCTTCTGATGATGATCATCACGATTATCATCAGAAGTAGGCAACTCCGAGAATGACAATTTTTATCCAATAGCGTTTCCTTTGCCTGTAGAAAGTAAACTACATGCAAGTGTTTAATATGGATGAATTATTGAAATCAAGTGCAGAATACAAGTTCTAATACGGATAGTAGCACAGATAATTGAACATTGAGAATGAAGATCATACACCAAGTAACTAAAATAATAAAATATTTTCAATATAATAAACATATGGGTTATACATAGCTATATTATAACATCTTAAGACTAAGTCTGGTAAGTTAAAAGTAGATATGGAAATTGTAACATGTATCCGTCCATTAATGATGTAATATTAAATTAGTAGTTTGGTTTTAATATGTTATGTAAATACAAAAGGTATGTGCAAGTACTCAAATTAGTGGGAATGACACATGATGATGTAATAAATAAATATTTTTATTTTACTATGTAAATACAAAAAAGAGTGTGCACTGCATGTTGTACAAGACAATGATCCATGCAACATAAGGTCAACTGAAAGTCAAGATACAGTCATGTAGGTTTATATCTGTCCATTACGTCGTCTACATCTGCGTCGCTGTCTACGAGTTCTTCTATTATCACAGTTAACTCCTCCAGATGCAGCATTTGGGCACGGCTATAACAAGCATTAAAATAAGCATAGTTGAAGAAATCGTAGATAATTAGAAATTTTGCCAACAGAAATTACCACTAACATTTGAGGCAAGTGTTGGACTTTACTTGATAGATTTAGCTGAGCAACATGCCTGATATGTGAAGGAGACAATAAAACTCACTGTTTCTCCACAAAGTTCATTGACTAGAACGATGACGTCAGAAGGACAGGAAGAGCCGCACGTTCTCCTAACGGATCGTATCCCAGTACCACAAGTTCTGCTACAGACTCCAGGAATAAACTGACTGCATGTGCAACTTCCAGAACCTGGTCCTGATCCTTGGAAAGAGTTACCGCCTGGTATCGAAGTTGTACAAGGCTAAAAGAAAATTGGTGAAACTGTGAAAGACAAGACAGCAAATTCAATTTTATTGTTGGTAAATATTAGATTTACATGTAGGTAATGTTTCAACAAATAATCATTACTACTTTGTTGCTAAATACCTAAATTTACTGTTTGTCACCAAAACTTATAGTTAAACACTTACTGTAAGGGCACACGGGGAAGTCGTTATTATTGGATCATTTTCTGGGCAGTTTTCACAGGTTCTAACGCGTATTTGAAGTCCGTTACCACAAGTTCCAATACAGGATCCAATATTACTCCATTCAGCGCAACGGCAAAAACTGGCTACCTCTAGAGGTATGACAATGCTGCTGCCACCAGATGGAGCCACAGGTGTAATGGTAGAAGTTGCCGAAGGGTTGGTAGGTAGACACTACATTATATAAAAACCATAGAGCACCTTCAGCTTATGATGCATTCAAGTTGAGTTATTTCCATTTGCATCTGCTATGAACGTGTGAAAGAAATATATCTTAGTCACAGGACAGTAATATTATTAGTATCACATAAGAAGTAAAAGTCTCAGTATGGTTAAACACCAGACTTACGATTGGCTCTGTACAGCTCCGTCTTTCTATATTGTGGAACAGGTTTGTGTTACACGCTGATGGTGTTGCGGTAGATACTGGAGCACATTCTCGAGTTCTTGTAGATCTACCTGTTCCACATGTCACACTACAACCTCCCCAGTTAGACCACCCACCACATTGGCAGCCATATGTGGCAGCATCAAAACATGTGGACTAAAAGTATATAATGCTGTTACAAGTGTATAGAAGTGTAGCAGTAAATACATATCTGTTAGTTATAACACATCTACATGTACATGTGCATAGAGGATAGATTGTGCTAATTCACTGTAATTGATTATGTAACAGACATGGTGTATATTATAAATTTTTAAGCCATTATAATTTCGCTAATGCTTATCGTGCAAAGACCTATAATGCGCATAGTATGTTTGGGGCTTTAGGTAAATAGATACCAAATAAAGAGTTCAATGTAAAGACAAAACAACCTTATCATAGAAATTGTAAGAATTACGTCCACTTACCAAATCTCCACAGGTTTGTATATCAGTTATAGAGTTACAGGTAGCACCTGCTGCAATAGCAGAGCATGCCTTAGTTCTAACTCTGCTCCCACCATAGCAGTTTGTGGAGCAGGCTGACCACCCACTCCAGTTTGTACTACAGCTGCACCCTGCGCAAGCCCCTGCTCCTGCATTACAGGGCATCGTATCAACTTCTATTCCACAGCTTATATCTGCAGATCCTGTGCAGGTTCTAGTCCTAGTGCGTGTGCAGGAGCTGCTGCAGGTAGTCCAGTCACCCCAGGATGGGCATGTGCAGGTACCTGTAGGTGTTAAGTAGCATCAGACTAGAGATATACATGTAAAACTAGCATAGTTTTCTTCTCACATAATCTAACACAAAACTTATAGCTTGTAATTACACTTCATCAAGATTTGTATTACAGCGCACTTGTTAGTGCAGGCAATTTGCATTTTAATAAATATGTGTCGATGAATATAGACCAGATTTTGTGTTGTGTATATAACCTGTAACTGTAGGAGGTACTGTAATAACAGCCTAAATAGAATGTATGATCACAGTCTACTTCGACTAATTAGCTTAAAATCTGGAAAAATAATGCTGAGTTTCAAATAGTTTGGTATAGAAACAACTTGAATTAAAATGTGTTTCTATGTTTCTGAATTACAAGTTTGCTTGATAGCGATATAAAGACGTGTGATCTGTGGCAAATAAAATAAGTTAATTATAAACTTACATGGAGATACAGGAAATGTCCACTTCAGCTGTGGAGGTCGCTTTGGATGACAGTCATTCGGTCCACCAAATGCACACGACGCTGTGATAGTACCGGTGATATGTCTGTTTATGACTAGTGTAGGTTCATTACCACCTGCATTGTAAGTGAGTTGTTATAAATATAGTTATACTTATATGGTGCATAACAGAGCTGTTTATTTGGAGAGTAGCACCACTGGAGGAACATTATGCGCCATGTTGGGCCTCAGAACCAATCAAAATGGCCAAAAGAAAGATTTAACCTATGTAGCCCTTTGTTACTGGTTCCAACATGGCCTCTTGTTTACTCCTGGTGACACAACTCTCACAATAAACGGCCCTGGTATAAAATTAAAATTGGGGTAAACATTGGCCATAAAAATATTTCACCTCCCTCACCCACCAAAATTCTAAATATAGTAAAATGAACATTATGTTATCTGAAATAGCTGTGGTTGAAAGAATAACGCTTTAGGGATGAAATACTTTGTAAAGTACAAAACGTAATTTATAACGTTGGCTATTATATGACAATGTCCTGTGATAGTCTGAAACTTTGAAACGCAGAGCATCCATGTACTAGATGTCAGTAGATCTGCATGTAAGCTCGTATAATACATGTATATATAAATTACCGGTATATACATTGTTTATCAACTTATGAGTCATTTTTAGCAACTAGTATTTTATTTTATGTACATTTGTATGCCTATTACTCAATGGTAAGAGAACAGGGTAGAGACAAAGGACATCTGGTTGGAGATGAGCAGCTTAGGGCACCGAAATTTTGTTTAAATATGACAGTTTCCTGCAGAAATATGTATACATAATATATACAGAGATGAACCAGTAGCTATGCCTTAGGTAAAATATTAAATATTTCTGCACAGTGGTGGAATAGTGCACTGCACTCACCTGTCGGTTTACCATCAGAAACGGAAAATACAGCGTTTGAACCTCCGTCAATATTGGTACATGAAACCGCTCCACGGGGTAATCCATCAAATATCTTTGCTGCGTCTACAACTGTAGAAACAGAGGAGAGGTAGTAATTCATTATCTTATTGGATTAGCGCCTATTTTAATGTTATATTGGTGTGCTTCAGGCTGAACCGATCTAAATTTACATCGCCTACTGTATTAGTGCTTGTAATATTTATTAAATGATCTAAATTTATTGATACTTCGAGTATTATTTTAAAATTCAGAATCTAAATCTGCTTCAACAACATATTTGTACAGCAATACAGCCTTTATCTTCAAAATATAGAGAAATTATGTGTTGCCAAAAGATTAAAACTTTTCAATAGTAATTGCTGACTAAATCTGTGTAACCATCGTCCACTCCCTTACCTGGCTCAATTGGACATATAGCATCTATTGTGTCTGTATCTAGAGTACAAGGAAGACTAGCATCACTCCATAGACAGACAGTTCTCTTTCCTGCTGTACAACCACTTTCATCAAATCTTAGACAAGGTTGTTGCGTCAGGCAACTGACTACATTAGCTCCTGCGCGTACATAAAACATAAATATGGACTTTGATACATCCATCTCTGTGACATGCATGCTGTCTATAAGATCACACATTTTTTTAATTTGATTCACCTCACACTGACACTTATCATGACTTTTAGGGAGTTAGTAATTCATACCCACTGCCCAGTGTACCATGGAAGGGCAAACATACCACTGCACTGCCATTGATATTTCTCATATCAATAGTTTTTAGTGAACCATCAAAAATGGAGTGTTCACTAGTAGTTTCACTTTAGTACTAAACTAGTAGTTTCACTTTAGTACTAAACTAGTCGTTTCACTTTAGTACTAAACTAGTCGTTTCACTTTAGTACTAAACTAGTAGTTTCACTTTAGTACTAAACTAGTAGTTTCACTTTAGTACTAAACTAGTAGTTTCACTTTAGTACTAAACTAGTAGTTTCACTTTAGTATTAAACTAGTTTCACTTTCACTTACCATTGGAACTGGGCAGAAGAAAGGAACCTACAAAACATTAAAATCATAAGGTTATTGTCATTGTATGAGGCAACATAAAAATAAAAACAGACCTGTAGCACAGCCTATCAGCACTTGCCATTCTAATCCTACGTGGATAGTCGTGTCATAATGCGTACATGTACATGCATTATGGGATATCAGACGCCAAAAACAAAGAGTGACACAACTGTGTCAAAAAAGCTGTGTTCTAATTAGGTTGCACTTCAGTCAAATCGAATATTCAGCACAACTTCCTATAGCATTGGCTCAGCATCAGCAAGCCTTTGATGTTTTCTTCTCAACTTTCGCAAGACATTTGGAAAATAAATTTTTACACCAAGTGTGTAAATAGAATATTGTACTGATATATTAATGGTATATATCAGTGTGTAAACTGTAAAGCCCATGTTATATCTGATATTTAAACAGTACCATCATGAAATGCATAAACATAGTGAAGCGAAAATGCATCCAATGCATTTTTCAAATATCGTGAATGGACCACAAATCACTGTTGTCTCCCAACATATGCACAGCGTTCCCGTAACAGCTTTATGCATCAACACAAGTCAACAGCAAGTTTACAGGTTTAACATATATTACTCGATGTAAAGCTACGTAATTTCTTGTAAAGTGAAAGTAGTATTAATACCATCATACCAGACACATATGTCTCTCTCATGCATGACGAGACGATTACCACAGTTAACATGTAGTACACTGCTATCAGTTCGGTAACTACCGGTACCTATTGATCCAAAGTCCTCAGCAGCAACAGTACATTTACATATGCTTAGATGTGATAATCGCTTTCTTAGAAACACTTTTAATTAGCACAGAGATAAAACTAAAGGTGGCGATTAAACCATTGAAAGCCAGTGAACTGTAAACTGGCAATACAGATAATAGTGAAACATTCAGGATATTTCGTCTAAAGTGTTCGTTCGTATTAAATGGTGGTGCACTGGCTAATTAACCTGGAGAGCTTTGATCTGTTTACAAATGCTAAAAACTTAGCCTTAGCTCTGACACATCTTCAGTTTACAACATTTTAATCAGGCAGTTGAAATGAACTACAAGTGCATGGCTAGTAGTTACAGAAATAATGTGAAAAAAAGGTAAATAATCAAAATGACTTTAAATCTATTTACAACCAGGTTACTACACTCTGTACAATTTAGAGCCCAACAAATAAATTAATTTGGTTGCTACATAGGTTTGCAAAGAGTTGGAAGTTCGGGGATCTAAACCTGTCTACAAGTCGTATGTAACAGTTGCTTCTCACAAGAATTATTTCGACAGTAACCATCATTCACAAATACAAAAAGTTTTTGACAATATAATTCTATGCTGTCCTGCACTGACACATGCCATCCTGCCAAGTAACACACAGAATTTAGCAATGAAACCACAGGAAGCAGAAGTAGCTATTAAAACTCCAGAAATAACAGTATCATAAATATAAACTGGTTTTTTAACATTTTCAATATTGACATCCTCAAGCACCAAATTATAATGATATTCTAGTGTACAGGTCATTTAATTAGGGTCCCAAACAATAATTAGTCAGTAAGTAATACACAGCTATGCGAATCAAATCGTTTTAAAGGGAGGAAGAACATAAAAAAACAATTATCTCTGAACATTCTTTTATTATCATTATTAATGATTTATAGGGAACTGAACTAAGTCTAGAAGCATAGTAAGAGGTGGTGAATAAAAGTGGATAAACATTTTTAAACACATATTTAATGAATCTACATGTACAATGTACTAGCCATGACTGAAAAGTTATATCTGCATCACAAGAATGCTGCTAGTACATGCAAAGCAGAGGTATTATACAAATGGGAATTTTTTGGTGGGTTCCTTCAATATCTAGATTTTCTTCATTTTTGTGTCATTTTCATCACTATGCTAAATACACTACACCTACAATATGTATCTACTATTTCCTCATGTGTAGCCTACTTATTTTTATTGGGCAAAAAAGTTAATTGAATTTAAATGCGTAAAATAAATACAATATTTTGCATGCAGATTAGACATGTTTAAACAAATTGTTGGAATAATCTAATAACCACAATAAAATAATACTGAAGTAATTCTACTTTATCCTGCCATTTGAATCGGAAATAAGTTAGTGAAATGTGAAATGGTTAATTGATTACCAGACGACTCCATATTTTTGACAGAAATAACTTAAATGAACAATTTGGGTCGATCACAAAACTATACACTGTACATGCAATGCATTCTAGAGATGTTCTATATGGTGCAGATGGTAATATCTAGATGCCTGCATAGAAATTACAGCTCATCATAAAATTATTCTTCTCGAATTGAATGATACTAAAATTCATGTAAACACTTAAATTTCTTATTTTATGAAATTTGTTCGTGATTTTACTCCATCTATTACAATTATTATAATATTGTTACTAAATACAATTTTCTATCAAAAAAAATTTTAATTGTAATATATTTGTGATACATTTCATTCAGAAGCGCAGACAGTCTTACCAATTAATACAAGTAACCTCAGCATCTCGTCAGACCGATGTACTACTCGAGAGACCACGGTACAGATGCAGAGACCTCACAGAATCAAACTCACTGATGCAAGTGTCTACATGTAACTACTTGGTGCATCGTACTTCACTGCACAAGTGAGGTCAATGATATACATGTATTTGTGAAGTCAACAAGGCTGAACTAATCCTATTTAAGGTGGCAATATGACATGTGGCCTTGTTTGCCTGATAGAATTTTAACAGGAGAAGTTGTCCTCTCTATAACAATCTCATACAATATGATGAATTAGAGACACCATGGAGTACATCTGATTACCATCTTTCTTTCTCCTACACCAATGCAGGAAGCAGGGGTCAAAGCCACTGCACACAAATACTAAAATTTATAATATTGGGGTGAGGCGGCCATCTCTATGTACTGACATTATAAGCCTCAACCCTCCATGATCGGACACTTATTGTATGTCAGTGTTTCAGGAGTTGTCTACCTGAATGCATTGTTTTACAAGGCCAAGAGTCTATTATATAGCTATACTTTTATAATTAATGTAACTACACGACTATGTGTGTTTTTCTGTACATGACCGACGTCGTACCTTTCTATGTTATTTCGCAGTACTTGCCGGAAGCTTCCACCGGAAATGTAAAACTATATAAGGAAATTGTTTTTCTGATATAAAATCAGTTGTTACTTTGAGTTCAATAAAGACATTTCTACGACAACAAGCATTTGGAGTTATCATCTATAGAATAGCATGCTTCCAACTGGACTGGGTTGCCTGAAGTGCATAAACTAATAATAATGTAATAACAATAACAATGGCAGATTGTCGTTACCAAGTATGTTTGTGGTATTTCTGTACCATGTGCTTAGGTATCACTTAGTTTATAGTGGTGTGTGAGCTTTTCTAGGTCTCACCAACACTCTTCAGTCACTTTCTGTTGTGACCGTTTTCACCTGTGCCCCTCCGTGATGTGGCTGCTCTTGTTTCGCAAAGGTAGATCTTTACCCTGCATGCAGATGAAATACAAACAGGGATCCTCCATTATTTTATGTCCTGATCCGCAGGGACTGAGTGGTCAGCCAAAGCTTGAAAAGCTTGTCACCACTGGAGAATGTATGCCAGGCTTTCTCGACTAGAGGCAAGAATCTTAACCCCCAGACCATACAGACTGACTAGCAGCATAGATCATACTGACTAACAGCATAAATCATACTGACTAGCAGCATAGATCATACTGACAGTATAGATCATACTGACTAACAGCATAGATCATACTGACTAACAGCATAAATCATACTGACTAGCAGCGTAGATCATACTGACAGTATAGATCATACTGACTAACAGCATAGATCATACTGACTAACAGCATAAATCATACTGACTAGCAGCGTAGATCACACTGACTAGCAGCATAGGTCATACTGACTAACAGCATAGGTCATACTGACTAACAGCATAGATCATACTGACTAACAGCATAGATCATACTGACTAACAGCATAGACCATACTGACTAGCAGCATAGATCATGCTCATGAGAATTCTGGTACATAAGCAATAACTCGGATCTATGGGTCGTGCAAACATAGTAATCCATTAACACAGCACTGCTCAGTTTATGTAGCAAGGAAGCAGGTCCAATAGACCACTCTTGGCCTCCTCCCACACCCGGTACTCGTGTGTGCTCCGCACAGAATTATTACAATATATCCTTCCGACCTTTAGTATTGAAGGGCTAAAGCAATGTCTTGATCTTCTGAAGCTAGCAGAATTTGGAGGAATTTCATTGTTTTACTACTATAATAATTACATGTATGATAGGATTAGGAATGAGTACATTAGGGATACAGTAAAGGTAGTTCGACTGGGAAGCAAAGTCAGAGAGAGCAGATTGAGATGGTATGGACATGTGCTACTGAGAGATCGAAATTATCTGTGGAGGAGAGTAATGGACATAGAACTACTGGAAGTAAGAAGAAGCACACTCAGTAAACACCCCAGTTATCCCCCCCCCCCTCTGTAGTTCAACGTGTTTATCGGAGGTGACTCATTACATAACGCAATGGATATGTCAATATAATACTGAATAGTGAATTGAATGAGCTTTTATTAAACCATTCCCCATTGGTCACTACTTTATTTCCTTTGGTCCTATTGGTTAGTGCCTCACTCTGTCTGACTCTCCTAAACTATATCTTCTGGCATCAACTTGTGAACTGCACATTATTTTGGTAGAGATTAAAAGACGGAGCAGCAATGGGAAGTGGCTCATCAACGCATGTGGCAAATGCCTATAAAAAAACCGTGTACGTGTTGGCCGATGCTGAAAGGAGCTATGTGACAATGGCAAACTTTGAAGCTAACATCGGAGTTACGGGTAATTAATGTTAAGATTTTGCCGCTGTTGCTGCAACCGTTGCAGGTGCACATGTCACCACTGCCGCTGCAGCTACAGTTGAATATTATTATATATCTTGTTCCAATGAGGAAACTATACTCCTGTGAAAAATCAATTGTCACAAGTTTTATGGATGTAGTCTTCCCCAACTCAAAACTGCATATTGAATATTTTACAGGTCCGGGTGATGTGGGTGTTGAGGTCGGTGGGGGAGGTGGAGTGGAACTGGATTGGAACAAAATAAAGGCCGGATTTAGCAAGATTCTTCCCGGAAACTACCTCAGAGTCGATGTATACGTGTCAGGAACAACGACAGTTTACGTGTCTGTAGTCACCGAGGATGGTGAAACAATAGCAAATGCTCTCGCTAGAAGAGCAGATCTCAGTGTTATCATAAGCCCAGAAGGACAGCTCATCGATTCTGTTTATGGTGATATCTGGGACGGAAAAAATGGGAAGAGCTATCATAAGTATAAGAAGTAAATGGGTCTTAACTGCTGGACTGTGACAACATTAGACTGTCTTGAAATATTAGTCAACTAATTATGTATTTTTATGCAATTCTTTTCACAATAACAGTCATGAATGCTCCACATGATTTTAATTTTTCAACTGTTAACTGTAGTTAGTTCAATACTACTTTATATATAGGTTATTTGTATTGGAATACACAGTCCTGACAGTACACTACTCTCTTTTTGTATCCATGGAGACAAAGTTTCAAATTCAACATGTGTTAGGGCTTTCAACTTGAAGAAGAATTTTAATGTCATTTAACAATAATTTGTTCGTCAATTCTAGCATTATACACGGTACAGCAACCAGTAGATATTCAAGTGATTAATAATACCTGCATGTTGTAATCAAGTAAAAGAAAATGTTCACAACTTCAGAACTGCAATAATCATCCCATCACTCAACGTAAATATCCGTCCAACTCAATCTCATATATACCCATATTTCCAGTCAGTCTAAAATGCTCGTACATCCATGAATAAATAAGGTTTACTCTACTGTATTAGGTAATGATCATTTTTAACAGCATGGAACCATAGGTGGTATGTACAATGCTGTGAAAAAGTTTAAGGACGCTCCACAACTCAAAAAAGCAAAGGCCAGTTTTGTGACACAGCACACACAGTTCTATAGGCATACTACATATCAAAATGACCTTTATGATGTCCTCATCTCAGCCATTCATAATAATATTTGTTTTATAGTCTCTCTAAAATTTTAGGTGATTTTATGAGGTGCCATGTATACAGGGGAGATAACAACGAAAAATTCACAATATGATGCCAACCTTCAAATTTTGAAGGGAAGTCATACTTCATGTCATGCACAATGTGAAAATTAATCATTTTTGCAAACCGTCCATAAACTTTTCACAGTGTTGTGAAAAATCTTAAGGACGGTTTGCGAAAATGTAGTTTTCCCGTTTAATAAGCATTGCTCACCGGTTTTTAGCATTTTACTGGAAGTTCTGTATACCAAAATGATCATTAACATGTGTTCTGTCATTTTAGAGTCATAAATTCTACTTATTGTGAGTTTTTGAGCCACTTTTAAGAGAAATAGCAACAGTAGATGGGGACCACAACTCCAGTCTTTCTTATGTGGCCAATTTTTTATGTTGTTGATAGCAACAAATGACTCAATGATAGATTTTCACATTTTGCATGACATGAAGTATGACTTCCCTCCAAAATTTGAAGGTTGGCATAATATTGTGAATTTTTCATTGTTATCTCCCCTGTATACATGGTACCTCATAAAATCACCTAAAATTTTAGAGAGACCCTAAAGCAAATATTATTATGAATGGCTGAGATGAGGACACCATAAGGGTCATTTTGATATGTAGTATGCCTATAGAACTGTGTGTGCTGTGTCACAAAACTGGCCTTTGCTTTTTTGAGTTGTGGAGCATCCTTAAACTTTTTCACAGCATTGTAAGTACATTTGGAAGCATATGATGTTTTTTAAGCAAGGAATTTATCTTTTTGAGCAGCCAGATACTTGTTTCAACTCTATAAAAATATCATTCCCCACCTGACTGGGGTTGGAAGTAAGTAGGCTATACGACTGTTATTAACCGGTTTATCCAATGATATGAATTTAATATATACACGACATGTATACCTTAATTTCATATCGTTGGATAAACCGGTGAATGCAGTCATATACCTATTTTCACCCCCTGTCAGGGCCATTGTACACATGTCTATAGACTGTTTACCAGTTGATGTTATAATGAGTAAATGTTTCAGTCCAGTTTGAAATCTTTTGTATGTATAATTAGGAATTCATAGGCAGTCAACATTGCTGCCCCTACATTAGGCAATTATAATTGATTACTCATTGGTTACTAAGTTCTAATTCATACAGGTAAGGGGGTGGTAGAACAATAACTCAAGTTTCCTGTGGCTTTGAAAAACTTGTCCTGCTATTTGTGTTGCTCAACAATGGCAACCTTTTGTCAAGTTGGCTACAACAAGTACTGCTTGACTCACTGTGCTCGGAATTTGGTAAACAGAATACTTTATTACACTGGAAATGCTGATCTGATAGAATTCTAACAGGAGAAGTTCTCCTCTCTATAACAATCTCATGCATGATGAATTAGAGACACCATGTATTAGGGAGTACATCTGATTACCATCTTTCTTTCTCCTGCACCAATGCAGGAAGCAGAGGTCAGAGCCACTGCACACAAATGCTAAAATTTATAATATTGGGGTGAGGCGGACATCTCTATGTACTGACATTATAAGCCTCAACCCTCCATGATTGGACACTTTTTGTATGGCAGTTTCCCGGAGTTGTCTACTCTTACCAGAAATGTAAAACTATATATTAAAGCAAGTCTGTTATCAAGTCAGTAGTTGTTGCTTGGAGTTCAATAAAGACACTTCTGCCACAAGAAGCATTTGGAGTTGTCTTTTCTAGATTAGCATATTTCCAACTTGCAGTCTCACTGGATAGCACTAAGTGCCTAAGCTATATGTAGAATAGATCATACTCATGACAGCTCTAGTACATAAGCAAAAACTTGGTACATATAGCATAATCCATATACAGCACTGCTCAGTTTATGTTAACAGTCCATACAGGTAGACCACTCTTAGACCCTTCCCACCCTGCACAGAATCATTACCATAATATCCTTCCGACCTTTTGTATTGAAGGGCTAAAGTAATTGACAGTATTTGGAGGAATTGCATTGTTTTACTACTATAATAGCTACACTGTATGTGCTCTTATTGTGTATTAGCCAGTCAGTAGCTACCACAGCCAGAAAGAGTTCTTACCATGACGCTATCTCTAGGTATCTATGAGGTCAGTAGGTTAAACTTCATAGTAGCACACTCAATATGCACCTCAGTTTCCTCCCCCCCCCCTCTGTTAGTAACCCAAAGCGTTTATTGAAGGTGACTCAGGACTTAGCACAATGGATATGTCAATATAATACTGAATAGTGAATTGAATGAGCTTTTATTAAAACATTCTCCCATTGGTCGCTGCTTTATTTCCTTAGTTTCCATTGATTAGTGCCTCACTCCGACTGACTCTCTTAAATTACGTCTTCTGACATCAAATTGTGAGCTGCACATTATTTTGGTTGGGATTGAAAGACGGAGCAGCAATGGGAAGTGGCTCATCAACGCATGTGGCAAATGCCTATAACAAAACAGTGTACGTGTTGGTCGACGCTGAAAGGAGCTATGTGACAATGGCAAACTTTGAAGCTAAAATCGGAGTTAAAGGTAATTAATGTTGTGATTTTGCCGCTGTTGCTGCAACCGTTGCAGGTGCACATGTCGCCGCTACAGCTACAGTTGAATATCCTTATATATCTTGTTCAAACGAGGAAACTATATTTCTGTGAAAAGTCAATTGTCACAAGTTTTACGGATGAAGTTGTTTCCCAACTCAAAACTGCATATTGAATATTTTACAGGTCCTGAGGTGGGTGTTGAGGTCGGTGGGGGAGGTGGAGTGGAGTTGGATTGGAACAAAATAAAGGCCGGATTTAGCAAGATTCTTCCCGGAAACTACCTCAGATTTGACGTAGATGTGTCAGGAACCAACACAGTTTATGTGTCTGTAGTCGCCGAGGGTGGTGAAACAATAGCAAATGCTCTCGCTAGAAGAGAAGACCTCAGTGTCATCATAAGCCCAGAAGGACAGCTCATCGATTCTGTTTATGGTGATATCTGGGACGGAAAAAATGGGAAGAGCTATCATAAGTATAAGAAGTAAACGGGTCTTATCTGCTGGACTGTGACATCATTACACTGTCTTGAAATATCATCCACTATTTATGTACTTTTATGCAAGCTAATTATTTTCACAAAAAAAGTCATGGTCGATTTAATGAATGCTTCCACATTGAGGAAAGTAGTAGCATGATTTTAATTTTGAACTGTTAGCTGTAGTTAGTTTAATACTACCCTGGATATTACATGTAGTTAGTTTAATACTACCCTGGATATTACATGTTAGCACAGGAGTTTACTTGTTATAATCTTCGAAAGCAAGAACTGCGCAAAGAAATGTCACCACTTAGCCACTTTTGATCTCATTCGATGATTTGTAATGAAATACACAGTCCTGTCAGTACATATATACACTGTACACCATTTCCGTATCCATGGTTACAATTTACAAAGTTTCAAATTCAAAATATGTTAGGGCTTTAAACTTGAAAAATTCCAATGTCATTCAACAATATTTTCATCAATTCTAACATCATACACTGTACAGAAACGAGTAGATAGTAAAGTGATATATATCCCCATGGTGTAATTTATAGCATGCAATAAGATTGCGATTTCGCAAAAGTGCAACATCAAAAATCGCAAAACGTAAAAAACTTATGCGATTCGCATAAATTTTGCGCCCGTGTAGCGTAAAGGAAAGTGTTCACAACTTTAGAACCGAATAATCATCCAACCACTCAACGTAAATATTCTCCCCAACTCAGTTTCCTATATTATATCCATATTTCCAGCCAGTCTAAAATATATTCATGAATGAATAAGGGTTACTGCATTAGGTTAAGTAATGCTCGCTTTTAACAGTGTGAAACCATAGGTGGAATACAAGTAAGTGTAAGCAAGGAATTTATCATTTTGAGCAGTCAGAGACTTGTTTCATAACCATGTAAATACCAGTCCCGCCGACTGGGGTTGGAATTATGTATTTAACTGTATTAACTGATTTACCTAACGATACAATACATACACATACATTGTAAAATGTTGGTGCGAGCAAGTATCTTAATAATGAATAGTAAGATGAGACGCATTTTTATATTTTTGTTGACTCCTTATATACATCATCATCATCAGTGGATGATGATGTATGGATATACATCAAAATATAAGGAGTCAATAAAAATATAAAAATGTGTCTTGTCTTACAATTCATTTTCATTATTAATACACATGCATGTACATATACATGCATACCTACCATACATACAATACATATACACATATCTATAGGCTATTAAAGGATCAGTGTCACCGTTTTTGTTTACATTTTGAGACACCCATGTGCTCGCTAGAGCGAATGTCATGATTGGTTACTTGAACTTTATTATAATTGGCTAACTAAATCGAATGCGCATGTACACGTGTGGGAAAACCCATTGGGTGATCGATGGGAATCAGTTGGCTGTGGACAGAATTAGAATAAAATATAATATTTTGCTTTTGCCAAAATGAAATTATTGTTGCAAGATGAAAATGCTATCAAGAGATGATATGATACAAGGTATATGGCAAGCACAGCAAGAATTTGCAATCATTTGATTATCATATCAAATCAATGAAAGTAAATTAATTTTGATTTTAATTTAGTTCTTAAAAGTTAATGTCAATGTCAATGTGAATGTACTATGCCAGTGTAGTTGATATTAAAAAAAGTTATTTATACATGTGGATATAGCAATGATAATTATTGTTATTTACTTTTTGTTCACATTGGTGAATAAGTAATTTGTTAAAATAACATACTAGTTACTTATGGTTAATTATTATGAATGTAGCCTACTTTACTATACTATTTTAAACTTTACTAAAATGGATAAAATGCAAAATAAAATATTGGGATTATAATATTAACTTGATTAACTATGATTGTTGCTATCTAAATATATGTAGGCCTATATACAGCACCTAATCAAAAACTTAATTTATTGAATTTCAAAATAATTGTATTCTTTGATTGCAGCCGTAAGTAAAATAAACTTTTGATGACACTATAGTCAACTCATTTGCTTTCTCTGTTGTAATAATAATACTATGATGACTAAAATGTGTGTAATGAATGCTTCTTTTTAGCAGTTTGTCAAGACTATGACCCAGGAATGTCAAGTCCCATCAATGGCAACCTCTTAAAGTCATACTTGAGTGACGAGTATTGTACCTTGGACACTGAGTTGACTTGTTGTACATAGGTATACATAAGGTAAGTGCATCATCAACTTTCAAGGTTCTGTCTAATCAAAAAATGTGAAGTGTTGTCGCATCAGTTCAGCAAAACTTTCGCTGTAAACACTGCTGCATGTACATATTACTTTTCTGTACTGTGGTTTTTGGAATGTAGCCTAGCAAAATTGGTATCGATTTGATTTGTATTCATCATTTTCAATCTATTACATTGTACCTAGCAGTTATATTCAGTTGCTTAGTGTGGTCTGATTTTAGGTACCATCTGTTGTTGTTAATGTACTTTTAAGTGATCCAATGGTATGATAATATGTTCACATAATGTTGTAGAATAGAAACATCTATCAAGCAACCTGCTTGAACTGAAGTACTTACCAACAATTCGAGCAGCCAAATCAATCGTATGGTTTGTAAAGTGTTGACCGGTACCTTCAAATATTAATATTCTGCCACAATTGGAATTTTTTTTCATTTTTATATGTATTAGTTGCAGTTGGCTTGATATTTCATGTATGATCTTTCAGTAAATAGAATTTCAATGAGTACAGTACATGTTGTATTTGATGCCTGTGATGGCCAATTCCATTTTGATTTTTTTCTATATTGTGCGGTTACATTAGTGATCTTTTCTATTTACTAAGTCGATTATTACTGCCCCGTTTCAAGTGACCGTAATCCACAAGCTTTAATGTTAACAAGAACTAATATTATGCACTCATGGTTATTTGCAATTAGCCGAGTGGATTTAGTTTTGTTCCAAGATGTCATTATTTTGAATTCCAAGATTACTCATGTTTTTTGTGTTTGCAGCCATAGTAAATGGAAAATACATGCAGCTCAAAATTTATACTTTAGACTATTATATTTGATTTTACATTTATTTTGTGCTATTTTTCTTATCTTTCTTAGGCTTTAGGGAGGATTTATTTTACTAGATGAAACTGCAATTTTTCATTTGCAAAGACATGTAACTGCTGTAGTTATGAACATCAATTTACTGATTATTTACCAATACAGTCTCTAGACAAATTTTATTGCCCTCTCCGTTTTATGACACTGAGCTGTGATTGCAAGATTAATTTAGGCCTACTAGTATACTTTTGGCAAAGTGCTGGAGACTAAAACCAATAGCCATGGAATCACGTGCACAAGTATAGATCCGCCCAACTATGATTCATATACATTTAAACAAAAATGTTTGAAATGATTCTGACTATTATTTGATTCGTCGTACTTTCTGAAAATGTAACCGTCATTCTTAGTTATTAATATGAGGACATCAAATGACTATTCAACTTCAATATCTTAAAACATTTATTGTTTATTTACGATATCTGTTTATAACAAAATACAACGATGAAAACAGCCGAATCCAGAGTAAAATACATGTGTAAAGTATTGAACATGAACAGAAATCATAATGAGATACACAGTCCATGTAGCGTGCCAGCAGAAGTTTGTTTTTAATCGTAATCACTCAGCTTGAATGCTGAGGCACTATAACGCTTCACCTTTTATAGAGTTACTTGTTGAAGAAACCTCTTGGAGTACGGGTGAACTGTACATTTGGAACGCTTCTTTTGCAATCCAATATGTACTATCTGCAATTCAAATTTGTAGAGCATTTTATTAAGAAAAGTGATTGTGACCCTCGAAGAGAACACATCAATAGTTAGTGGCAATGTAGTTTTGGTTGGGTTCAACTCTCACAGAATTTCCCACCCTGTTGAATAGATAATGCTGAAGTACTAGTACTGATAATCAAGTTAATGTACATAACATATTACTGCTACAACACCTACCTATGCTTTTTCCAACATTGGAGATAAAGATGATATGGTGCAAGCTAAAGAATAGATGAATTAGAATTTCTACACCAGTGTCTGGTCGCATGGAATTGGTCTAGCTTTGTTCCCGTTCGTTCATACAGTTTTGGAATCTCACTGTGCTAAATAATAATAATAATAATATAATATTCATGGCGCCAAACACAATTCTTTAATGTGGCTGCCCGATAGCAGAGCTAGTCGAATGGGTCTCCACGGCTCCTAGAGCTGAATATTATTATAGTTCGATATGGCACAGAAGGAAGACTTTCGGAATGAAAACCTAAATCACATGGGTTGTCAGTTTTATTAGCTAAAGCATGTGTGTTTCACATTTTGCAAGAATAAACTGATGAAATTTACCTCAATGAGTTTATAAGTTTGTGCATAAGTTAAATTGAAGAAGACGGTTTTAATGCTACCTTGTAACAAGCCTTGTCGCTACATAATAAATTATAAACACCTACCAGTATAAAGAACTGGATGTAGAAATTGAGGTTGGCATTCGATTTACATATTCTTCATCAAAGGTGAGTTTGTGTCTTTACCATGCTCACCAGATCATTCCTTCTTTCCAACAAACATTCGAGTTCAACTATGTCTTTATCAATGTCATGAAAGTTACTTGCTGACAGTATTGGAACTAGCCTGTAATCAACACAGTGAGTACATCATAAGATACAAATACGATAAAAACATAAAATGCTTTAGAAATAAAACTTGGCTGTTTTAAACGAAAAGAAACTTTGACCATGCAAACATACATAAAAGTACACCAGGTTAGCTCAGCTGCATTAGATAGGGGCGAGTTTGTGTCTAATGAAGTTAGCATCAGTCCCACCAATCTTGTAGATTTAGCCTGGGAAAAGGGGGGGGGGGGCTTGAGAGAGTGAATAAACTAAATACAGTAATACAAATATCTTGGATAGACCAGATCAGTCAATTGATTATTTTAGAAATAAACTTTATGATGGAATTATTGTTTGCATTTTCGCAGGATATGTATATTGTAAATTCAAAATTATATTTGAATATGTACATTGTAGATGATTTAATACAACAATACAATAACTTCACATTTTTACAAAGTTCATTGTGACCGATTGTCAAAACTAAATTTAATACTAACTGAAATTTAGTTTCACCAGTATTGTAATATAAATATAAATATATGTTAAAATCATAATGATATTTACCTCAGAATTTACCTCAGATGAGGTAGGACTCCACCATCAATTTCATGCAAATCTATAAGGGAGCCTCTAGTTTTAACTATTTTTTGGACTAGGGGGTCTGCAATATTTACAGTATATCACTGTTTAGGATTGGAAGTTGGTTTCTCATCTTATCTCACGAATTGTTCGTGGCAGGAAACTAGAGTGGTAAATGCATTTTTTGGCTGATATATATCGTTTAGATTATTATATTAAATTATATCATAATATAACCTAATTAACATTATAATAATATGAAATATCATAATCACATGACTTCCTTTTCTTGTATCATAAGTTATCTAACTCTTTTTATCATTTAAAAAATTAATATAAATATTATAATAATATTTAATTTCAAACCTAATCATTTGTTTTTTAAACGAAATAAATAAAAAAAGAGTACATAATATATTAAATGCTTACTATGCTGAGTATTGTGGTAGCTGACAATCTGGCCATAAACTAAGCTCATATTCTTTAGAAAATAAAATTTATGAAATGAAAATCCAAATTTCGAACGCCATTCTTAGCATTTCTGTGCACTATGAATTCTCAACTCAATCCATAGACATAGACGAAGATAGATAGTATAGTACCTTGGTACTTGCAATAACTCTGTGATCAATTGTATTGTAAACAAAATACCACGTGCAGACCGCTAGCATGGTCATGTGACTTTGTTTTGTTTATAAAATTTTATGCTAGTATGATAATCCATAGTTTCGGATAAACAATGGCAGCTATAAAAATAAAACTTTTTTCAAGGGTGTAATATAAATTGAAGGGTGCATGGTTGCAAGTAGTATATGCTCATGGATTATTTTTGCATTTTTCAGGCTACTTTTGAAAATATTCTCAAAAAACCAAACCTCTCTCTATACAACTTATATAAAAAAATTGCCGTTTAGGGTGTCTTCATTAAAAAAATCGTCCTAGGGCAGCACATAGCGCATCGCGCGATGCATCATGGGAAGCAGAAATATGTTGAGAGCACAACTCCGCAACTTGTAACTTTCCTGCTGCCTTCATTTTAACACAAATCTGCATTTGCTGAGCAAGGTAATTAGTGACAGGGATCCTTTAATACCAGTTGCAGTGCAGTTCAGAATCCTTTGTATATATAATAAGGAATTTATAGGCAGTGAGCATTACTGCTCTAGAGTTTAGACAATTATAATTGAACACAACATTGTAATTTTGCTTATTGATTCAAGCCTATGCCATGTTATTTAATAGTAATCGCTTACTAAGTTCTATTTTATACTGGTAAGTGGTAGAACAACAACTTAGATTTGCTGTGGCTTTGGAAAAGCTGTCCTGCTCTTTGTGTTATTCAACAATGGCAACCTTTTGTCAAGACTCTAATAAAACAAATGTAGGTTACTAGGTAAATAAAGATGCTAAGCTTTAGACTTGAGATCTTATGTAGACTTTTCACTTAGTTCTTGTTTGGGAAACAGCAGCTCTCATGCACTGAAACGAATTACCATAATATTCAACTGTTAGAATGCAAATTCCAATATTTCACTGGCCCAAGTAACTACACCAGCCATAAACACTACACAAACAGGAAGTGGTTCCAGACACCTCCAGGTTCAAATAGCGTATATGTTTTGAACTAATACAACATTTCTCATTGAGCCTGTACAAGCTGGCAATAGCTAATAGTATTGACTATATCAACCATTACACCAAGCTATTAATTCAGTGCATGAAATATCATGACAGTGTTAAGCTACCTTACTGGAATTACGATGCTACTTTGAGTGTTTTACAAATGTAGACAATGTACATGTAACATTCCGTAGGTGCCTATGGGATACTGAAACATAACAGTGGGCACCTGTTAGCACCTGATACATCTTGTGTCACCATAACAATAAAAGTTGAAACCTTCCAAAAGTTTCCACAGTACCCTAATGAGTTGTTCAAACTGGGATGAATGACACTGTATATAAATAAATATGGTAGGTAGAGAGCATTTGGTATTTAGCTTCAGGTAGTGAGCATTATTTTATCTCACATAAATAACTATTTCATTGTAATGTACATAGAAATGTTTATAATAAACAGAATAAAAAATGAAAATAATATACAGATGCAAGCCGTCAGCCGTGTAAACTTAATATACTCAAATATTTGGTTTGATCTTTGATTCACTTCCAACCTACTACATGTACAAGTAATGTTCCAATGTAACCCTTTGCTCCAGTATTTTGTGGCTCTTCACAAATTTAGAGAATTTATGTTAGTTGTAAAAATAAACAGCACTCAAGCGTTGACTTGAAATATACATAGAGTCTTTTGACTAGGTACATGTTAATAAATATAATATTCTAAATTATTCATAAAATAACTCGTTGGCCACAGAATATGGTCAGAATCGTCCTGGTTTCAGAGTTTTGTTTTGTTGCCAAGGTTTTCCTAGAAGTTTGGAAGTTTTCCAGGAGGCGTGTGCATGTTGTGAGAAGTCTTGAATATAAATACAGAAGGCTTCGCTTACAATCCTGCATATGTCAGGTAATTACTGTACTAGAGCATTAACCTCTATGTTACCAACAGAGCAACGGTAGTGATATCGGAAGGAATTATACATGTCTTTCATCGGAGTAACCTAGACTAGAGGCACCTTCTATAAGGGGGAGACAAGAGGAGTGACCACGTCTATATAAGAGAGAGAGAGAGAGATGACAACTCCAATATTACCTCAATCAGCACAGGCATTATTATCTACATACTGCTTAGTGCAGTCGAGGACAGCTTCTTTAGACTTTCGCATATGCCTGCACATGGAAGGCGTAATCATGAGTTCTAGGTGGAATGAGGTTGGATCTACGACATAGCTTTGCTGTTTCATCAGTACTTGGCTACATATAGACGTCGAAACTTCCTTATTTAACTTTGAGAAGTAGGAAACCTGGAAAATAAACACAGTACATAAAAATTTGTTACGTTTAAATTTTTTTTTAACATAGGAATTGGTCGGCTAAGGCTATCCCCTCTCTGCTAGGAGTTATCTCGCCTTCAATTAGAAGTAAAGAATAGGTGGACAACTCCAACTGCATGTCTCATTACTGTTATTATTGTGTTCAGCTGTGTGGACAGAGTCTACGGAACTTAAGACAATCCAAATTAATACAAACAAAGAAATGTATTACTCGCATCGTGGTACTATTGTACAATATTTAACAATTTTAGAGTATTGAATTCAACAACAAATATTGATATACATGTAAGCAAAACAGATATTGTGGACAAAAATAGTACATATTGCCACAAACATACCTTAATGCCACATTCATGTGAACGAGACAACAAAGATTATAAATAAAACCACAGGAGTTGCGTACCTCTTGCCAGAAAGACTTGTGTTCCACCTCCGGTTGGTTCCACCAGAGATTATATACAGAATCGTAGAGAAGTTGTTCTCCCCTGTTCACTCTGGGCGAGAGTAGCTTTTGTATAGATGCCTTGGATATTTCACTTGTATGAGATTTATTCACCTCGTATGATGCGTAGAATATGTCTGTGTAGTCCCAGCAGAACCTCTTTTTCATTATTAGTAGAGATGCGTCAAATTCTTCGTTTAGAAATAGAATGTCTATTCTACAAAAAAGTTCAAATAATGTTATCAGTATCTAGGCTTGCGTTTACCCTCTGTCATCTTGAAAGCCATGGCCAAGTCATTGACTAGGTATATGGTGTCTTCGCGACTTCTGGGACCGCGACCTCTGGGACCGCGACCTGGGTCACAAAAAAGGATCCAAAGATGGCCTGAAACTTTGTTTGGTCGGAGAAAACCATCCCTAACCCATCAGCACACCTGGGTTTTTCGCTTGAAAATGAGGATTTTACTTTCGGCCCATGCTGCTGTGTTCGGCAAGTTGGTTCGTGCCTGAAATTCAGGTCGCGGAGACACTAATAATTATGTTTATGTTGGTGTGTCGGTAAATTAGGTTGGGAGTCAAAAGTGAATAAAGAAAAAACTCTTTTTGCCTTAGTTTTGACAAAAATTAAAAACTATCTCATCCACTGATTAAAATGTGTTACAATCGGTACAATGGTACAAATGGTTATGAGAAATTGTCAAATACCAGAAATTACAACAAGACACTAAAGATGGCCCAAGCTATAAGCTCACCTTGGAACAACGTCTGCGATGAAGGATTTAATAATTGTTAAATTGCTTTTCTGACTATAGTCAAACCCGAGCCACTGTAGCTGTGGAAGATGAAACCAAGTCTCCATCCCAGCATGGCTCGGTACTCTCTCTTTAAACAGTAGCTCGTCATCTGCTAGTATCTCATTGGGAGTCTACAGAAGTACATGTATTACAAAAATACAAATATGTTCAAATACCAATGCAGACATCCAAACCGTATGCAATTATTAGACCTAGGATACAAAGACTAGACAAAAATGCAGGCTATATTTAGTTCAATGGAACAGGTGTTAACAGCAACATTTGTTTATTATGACCATTCGTTATGATTCTCATTAGCTAACCATAATGTCGTTATCAGGGACTATTATGTAATAGTATCGTAATTAAAGTATTATTCTGTAATTAATTCTTTTAACTTACAACTACTGTAAATGCTCATTTATCACATTCACTTTTCCCAAACTACATGACTGTATATACATGAAGGCATGCGTGTATAATCTTTAGCTACATCATAACCCATATAAACCCACAAACATATTTAGTTACCTGCTTGCTTCTACCCAGCACTACAAAATATACATACATATTCTATAAGCATCATTTAGAGAGGAACCCATAGGCTATTGAGTATGCTAAGAAGTTGTCCTCTCTCAGATTTGGCTTTTGAGAGAGGACAACTTCATAACATAATCAACTGCTTTATAAGACGTATAATATTTACAAGTAAATGTATAAAATAGTTACTTGGTTGTCTAAGTGAGCCAAAGGTGCAAAAAATTTCACTGCCGACTTCATCCAAGATACTGGGTCTCGGAATGGTACAATCAGCTTGTAGTTTTTCTTCATATATTTATCGAATATGGACTTGTTATATTTAGCATGGTTTATAAGTACATCAGCTCTCTCTACAGCCTGGGGCCCGATCATCCAGTTATCTACATACAAAAATAAATAATATATTAATAATTTTTTAAAAAATATTGATACATGGTAGTATATTGACCTACATCTGTGATAAAGAACGGGTCGTAGCTTTAGCCGCCCGTATGCAGTAAGTAGAGAATCAGAGATACTCAGGCAAACAGCATCTACATGTATATTGAGTTGGACAACAAATTGTATGTAGTCAGTGATCTTGACAAGATCCTGACCTTGACTCAAGGTTCTAAGTCTAGTCTCTATGTTCCAGTAAGTCTAAACTCTTAAAATATTTGTAACTGAAGTGAAAATAGACTAACAAGCTAAAGGTAGACTCTAGTAGACTCTAGTAGACCCTAGTAGGCCCTAGTACGACCTTATGCGTAGGCCACACTGCAGCGAATTTTTTAGCGAAAAGCGAATTTTGGCCAGTGGCGAATTCGCAAAATCGCAAATTTTGTGCGAATTTGCGGAAAACGTGCGATTTCGCATTAGCTGGGTTAAATCAGCTAATTCGCAACTCGCTAATTTGTGATTGGCCCATTTTTACTTGTCACGTTACTGTCACGTGTTCAGAGCCACGGATTTTCAATCAATCATGAGTTTAAATTATTATATTAAAATATTTATTTTAACTGATGAATAAAATAAATGCTTCCGTTTGCAAGAATTGTGTAAAACGAATAAAAGTAAGAATAAAATAATTATTATATTTTAATTATAATTTTATTTTACATTTTTGGAGTTCTAGTTCTGCAGTGAGTGAGAAACGTGACCGAGGATAATAGTTTTTGATCCCTCATTGGGTGAAATCAAATCGACCACAATGCGAATTCGCTTATAGCTTTTGCAGTGTGGCACGCTCGATTCTAATTTGCGAATTCGCCTTTGGCCAAAATTCGCTATTAGCAAGAAAATTCGCGTCAGTGTGGCCTAAGCTTTAGTACGACCCTAGCACAACCCTAGTAAGACCCTAGTACGACCTTGTACGAGTCAGTTGCAAAGCAAGAACAGGGTAAAACTAGAGCAGTTAAAAAAGTTTTTCCTTTTCTACAAAATTGTGCAACTCTTCTATAACCTCCGTAAGTCTTTCGTAAGTTTTCAAATTTCGCCATCACTGCACCCAACTGCTAAGGCTCGGGTACACAAGAGACCGTTAGATTCGGCGGAGCAACTTCTTCGTTCGCTGCCATGGCTCTATAGGCAATGTGTGGTACCAATCTACTAGTGGCCCTGATTAATATTCAGCTAATAACCAAAGCTGGTGACTAATAAATTATATAATTGGAGTTGTTGCATCCAAGATCACCCAATCACCACAGAGCTTCGTGATGTCGTGGACCAAAAAGACCAACATGTTGGTCTTTGCATAGCCGAACAAACAGCACGCTGATTTGCTCTAAAACAAGGCTCCAAAGGTAAAAAAAGAACAATCAGCTTCTGGTGTAGCCGAGCCGTAAGTTTGTCGTATGTCCTTCATAACACCATAAGTTAAACCTGGCATTCAAGGTTGAAAGTCAAATTATTTACCCAAAAATTAGAAAACCAAACAGGCTATAAAACCTGGATAAAACCATAATTCAAGTCATAACACAGAACTTACCTGTACCATCGTTAGGTCCAGTCCAAGCAATATGATATCCTTTCTTCTGAGACAACAAGTTCAACTTATTACTCTGTGAAAATCTCGATAAAACTCCAAACAGTGTGGAAGATCCGGTCTTTTCTATTTTCGTCAGCACAAAGTGTTTTGTCTTCTGTTGACAAGTAGATCTGATAGCAACAATCGCTGAAACAGTCCAAGTCAATCATGTTATAAAACACTTCGGCAGATCAAGAAATACTTTCATTGAGCAGTTTTATAATATGGAATACATTTCCGATATGCCAAGCATTTTATCAAGGAAGAACAAAAATGTATCTTATGGTACTCATCTAGCCTATAAAATACATTATTGTATGTTTATGTACATTGCAATCCAGGAATGAACATACTCTACCACTATTTGGTATTTGTTCTCTATAGATAGCCTACACTAGTGCTATTGCTATTAGCATTTTCTAGTTGGAATAATCATGGCAGCTGCTAATAAGCAGCTATTAATAAATGCCTCAACTCGGAACTAGACGCAAAACGGCAGTATGTAGTTACACTTTACAAAATGTAACTCAACATGCATGTTAATATAACTGAGCTATAGGAAGTAGTGTCAATCTACCATCAACTTCCATTATTCTCTATTTTCATTTTAATCTAGACTTCCTTTGAGTCACTCCGTTGTCTACATCATCTCATAAGAAGGCAAAATGGAAAAGCTAATTAGCGATGCATTTGCCTAAATTGATTGGGTAATAAAGCTTTAACTAATGGATAAAAATTTCGCCAATATGCAGACAGCAGCATCGTACTAGCTAAAATCTCAGCATTATTGCACCAAAATATTATGGGGTGTAAAAATAGACTTCAGTAATAGGCTATTTATTCCATGTACTTGTACTTACAATCCTCAGTATCTTCTGCACCACCGATACTCTTCCAAATGACCCGGTTATATCTAAACAAAAATATAACAATACATAAAATTATTGTATTCATGTCGAGCATTGTTGTCACACAGGCTATAGCATGTGTATGCTTTCGAGGTTAATAATAGTGTAGAAGTCATTACTCAAACAAGTCAATGCTCCATTAGCATAGTAAAGTTGGGAGTTGCCTTACCTCCATCTCAATATAGAAATCACAACTAACAATGAGGGCACCAACATTCAACTTCATACAACTAACCACATGACTTGTATTATCATTCAATGAATATCAAAAGGATGGCTAAGGGGTGATAACTCCAAATTTATGGTACATAGTGGATATAGGCTACAGTAACCTACATTGAGAGCCTCGGTTTGAAAGGTCATCGCACAGCAGCATGTGAAATCCAGACTATTTAATGAGGTACTGACTACACACTACTCACTCACTAGTGATTGGACCAAAGTGGCTCCCCTTATTTATGAATTTATAGCCAACGAATGGACAGAGAAATACGAAACACCGGACTGTACAAAGTTAAACATCTCTAAAATAAATTTTATTACATGCTCATAGATAAATATACATACTTGATGAGATTGAGCCCCATTAAAAGAGTGGTGAGTATCACAACAGCATAGACAATGCCTTTGTATACAGTAATACCTCCTCCAGTAGCCATATCCATTCAACAACTGCAAGTATTGTACAACCATATAGTATATACACAGTATAGAGTGTGTACAACCATAAATACATGTAGTATGTACACACTATATACTGTATATACATGTAGTATATACACAGTATATAGTGTGTACATGTATATACATGTAGTATATACACAGTATATACTACATGTACAAGTGTATATACATGTAGTATATACACTGCATATAATGCGTACATGTACATGTATGCTACAAATAATACCACAGTAACAGGTAATGACTGGTCCCACATTTATACTGTAGCAGCTAGTCAGTTAGTCAGTTAGTCAGCTAGTCAGTTAGTCAGTTAGTCAGTGGGTGAATTAAGTGTTGCTGTATTATGAATAGTAAGACGAGACGCATTTTGATATTTTTGTTGACTCCTTATACTTCGATGTATATCCAGCGGATATACATTGAAATATAAGGAGTCAACAAAAATATAAAAATGCGTCTCGTCTTACTATTCATTATTAATATGCTTGCTCGCACCAACATTTTCCAGTGTCGCTGTATGCTTTATGATCAGTAAATCTATAATAGGGGCCTACAGCAACACTATCCTATCTAATGGCTGATGCTAAATGTAGCTGTGAGTACTGGATAGGGTACAACCTGCTCCCACATGTCATAAAGTACTGGATAGGGTACAACCTGCTCCCACATGTCATGTGGATGAATTTTTAACAAGAAGAACAAACATCAACATAGTTTACAATAATACTAACAACAATTGCAAACCCAGCCATCAAACTACAGATCTATCAGCCAGATATAACATAGTAAGCTCGGTAGAAAGACAGCTCAAAGTTCAAAGGTCATGGAATACATACAGTACTTATTAATCCCTATGTAGTGCAACCTCCCCCCCCCTCCCCCAACAGTTGATGGAAATAATCATATTATAGTTATTGGCACTCACATAGTAATCTCTGAGTTGCCTTCTCCCAGGCTATCAGTCAACATTAAATGATGACAACTTCAATTTATAGTCAACAGCTCATCAATGCCTATGTACATGTAATTGTCAAAACCACCATTCTCCAAAATTCAATGCAAATAAGTGAGTCACATCTGCCTAAACTGAATACCAGTGTTACATTGTTATGTAACTTGTTATAGGCCTATTATATAACACATCCATCAAATAAATTATGTATTTCCTGATAACATCAATAGAAATACAGTTTTAGAGTAAACTGCAGGTTTCATGTGAAGCCCAGCCATAATAACAGAGCTTCAGCCAAAATATTCACTTCTGGTTCATAACCAATAGATCTACATCGCATAAAATATAACTTCAGGTTCAGAGTAGTCAAGGCTAATAATTATTATCTCAAAATCAAGTTGCAAGATGTTATTTACAACTGTACAGTCCTGTTTCGAACGGTCCAGTTGTGAAATGTCCGGTTTCGAACAGTTTTTTCGAAATGTCCCTTTACCGTTATTTACAACTGCAGTCATGTAGGTTTGTGTTTGTATTCCGAAATTACTTGATAACAACTAGTCACTAATTCTACAATAGGCTGTGCACTTGCATGCACTTTCTTCTGTTCACTATCAGCATAGCCTTAGCTCCAATAGACTTCGACAAATGTGCCAGTCTCTGAGGCATGTATTTATGCTGGTCAAATAAGACAATTCTAGTGTTTGATAGAATCCAAGACTTGTTTATCCCCCAGCTAATAATGATATTGCAATTAATTAAAATATAAAGATGTTTGTGTCTATAGAGTCTATAGGTGCACCTGTCACTTCTACCAAAGTAGCATAATTTACATAATTAGTGCTACATGTATATTTCTCATGCCATACTAGTTACTAGTCACATTGTATGTGATAGTCTCAATGCTAATGGGAAAGTTGACAACAGTTCCTGGACATACGTTTCGCCAACTGAAATTTTACCAAACAGTCATGTTTGCATGCATCAATTATACCCCATCAGCTACTACATAGGCTATGCCTAAATCTGACAACAAAATGTACCAGGAGCAAGCGTTCCACATGCTAGAATGTACAGCAGTATGGCATTATAGCTAAACAAATAGATGCCATTATAGCGGACCTTGCTCGCAGCAAATGTTGGAACCAGTAAATATAATATAATATATAATATATCACTTACTTACTATGCTCTAGAGCCTAGAACATTCTAATGAAGAAGACGGCAGGCACTGGGTGTAGATACGTGTGTAAGTTCGCTGGTTATCTGTGAAGCAGAAAAAGTTAAAATGTAAAATAATGCAAGCATAACATCGCTAAGGGGGAAAATAACCCACAATGACAATGTAGTCATCACCAAATGCAAATATCAAATGATACTGTCAACATTTGTGTCAACATTTGTATATTCTACTCCACTGTTTCTTCACTGCCTATAATGGTGGAATATGGACAGTAACATATTACAGCCAATCTGTTAACCACATCTGTTACCCATTGGTAGAATGGCAGTCATGTTCACTTACGTACTGTAGGCCTATGTACACAGGGAGCACCTGCCAGATGACACCAGGAAGAGCTGGAGACACTGCAATTGTTTTGCAGTCTGCCTGAACATTGTTGTCAGTAGTAGCTAGTAGCTAGTAAACACAGGCTCAATGATATATACACAGTAATGTACCACTACCAACCAATACTACCACTAGGCTATCTCAAATTTCTCCACTCATGTACCGAACTCCACTACTGCTACCACAGCCACTGCCACTACCACTATCACTACCCTAGTACTACCACCACCCACTACTGCCACCTTGAACAAAGTACCAAATAGTTATAGTAATAAATATAAATAGGCTACTAAAAGAATTTTTGGTGGGTGACTGGATGTTTCACAAATCACAACTTGAACTTACCTAACCTCTGCTATCTGTTATCATAAACCATAATATATCCTGTTGAGTACTCAAGTTTTAGTCCGCTGAAGGCATTGGTAGCTATCGAGTAAAAATTGAAATTCAGCACTAGTAACTAGTAAGTCTAAGTGAGTTTTGTTATCAGACTCAGTCAGATACCCAGAGTGTTATCTTTCCTCTCAGTTAGTACAGTAGAATAGAGCAGAGCAGAGAAGAACTACATGCAGAAAGTTCATCTCAAAACAATCAAGTATCATTGATTGCTTTGGTCACGCCTCCAACTAGTAACTATCACGACTATCACTACGCTAACTAATTATGTAAGCCTAACTCCTAACTCAACTAGTCAGTAGATCTACTACTTGCTATCTATAGCAAGGAGTAAAATTATCCGGTCTCAATGCTCATTGGACGAACAGACTGGCGGTTTCGAATATATATTGCAGCATAGATATCACAGAGTTATCTCCCCTAGATACCTTATGGTAGATTGTGCACTACATGCGTGTAATAAGCTATTAGTCATCATTCAAAGTTGCCCTCTCCTAAAAAAGAAGAGGAAGAGAAATTGGGACTGGACAACTTCTAATTATTATCAATAGTTTATTTATTAGTGCCCATGGTTGCAATACTACTAACAGATGAGTCCAGATTTTTTGCTCTTGTTAGAGCAAAAAATTTGGACTCATCCTTTCGAAGTACCTGGACAAGCACCAGAATCGGCCCTGAATGCAGTTCGGTTGTATATTTCTTGAATAAAACTTATTACTATAAACTTCATAATAAAGCATCAAACTATTTTAAGTTGTATATTGTGTTTTATGAGGTTTGGTAACGTTTTACCACAGAAAAAAATCAGGAAAGCTGGAAAATTAGTAGGGACAGACACAAAGACCAGAAGGTGTCCTGACAAAATCTGGACACTTGGCAAGTATGCTACATGTACAACATACAACCAGTAATGAATATGATATAATTATTATGCACTGTACTGCTTACCAGTGTTGCCAGCACCTCCTCAAGTCTGAAAAAAGAGAGATAATATTGTATTATATATTGTACATGTACACTTTACACAATGCATATTACATATTATGTTGTAAGCCTGCCTTACAGAGTTATTGGCTTACCACCCAGCACCCTGTGGAATTACATGTAACACATGTCCAAGATGTCCATGATGAACATGTGCTACATGTGGGTGGACGTGTATGTTAAATAGGACCTTCTGATCGCAATATCAACATCAACATAGTGCATGAGTCGCTGTTATCAAAATCTGAGTTAGGTGCAGAAGTGGAGAAATTTGAGATAGCCTTTGTTCTTCACCATAAATGAAGCAGGAGAAGTTGTCTTCTCTATGTTTTGCTGGTTGACCGCCCTTACCCCAAACCCCAACCACAAACAAGGAACTAAGGCTATCCAAATTTCTCCACTACTGCACCTAACAGTAGGCGGCTATGTAAATTAGCATAATTAATCAAATATTCAAATTTCAAACCTAATTTTAAAATTACTTGAGAATGGAATCCCACGCAAAGGAAGAATGACTCATCATGATATTTACACACAACCTTATCACTGACTCTGCCTATAGTTATATCAAGCTAGCAGCCATACGTTATATTATCATATAATATAATAATATATTATATCTATGCTAGCAGCTCTCAATTTACATGTAGCTGAATAATGTATCACTCTTACTACTAGTGACTAAAACTAATGATTACAGCCATTACCTTTGGGTTTACGTCAGTATTCTGGTGTAATGAGGTCAATTTGTTCGGCAGATAGTAGGTAATAGTAGCACAATAATTAAAACATTACATACATCACTTAAACTCCAGCACAAAAATAATGAAGACATTTTACATTATACATGTATATACAATCTGTACACGGATACTTCATGTTTAGAAGTTGCCCTCTTAATTGACTAGATTTGTCATTCCCTGTGTGTGTGTAGTGACAACTCCTGTCAAAGTGTTAACGACGCTAGAACTAAAAAAGGGTTGTTTGCTGTATGTATTGAATATTGATCATAAACTTTTGAAATATCGATATAATATAATATGCATGTACATATGTATAATATATTAATAATATAATATAATCTTTTAAAATTTTTTAACTTTCTAAATATATCATATTACATGTAATTTACATAGTGCACTTCTTCCAAAACTTCCAAAACAGACTAAAAATTAATTTTAACAGCTGGTTGTAATGCCAATACCACAGTCTGGGTTCTAAATAAGCTACGTAAATAAAAGAGGTTACAGCATTCTCCTAGTATACTAGCTAAAGTTACAATTATTGTAAAGTTCTAAAATATAATGAATAGTATAAAAAAGGTTAGGAGTGGATACTGGATAGTATGAAAAAAATCACAACTAACTTAATGATTGGGAATTACCTCCCTCTACATACTTCTTTATATAGCCTAATAAGGCAACCTTAGAGATCCTAATCTGTTTGCACATACGCGGTGTAACCATGAGCTCCTCATGATACAAACTAGCTGCAATCTTGTGAGATTTGTTATTCTCCAAAACTTCACTGCATACGGATGTAGATACTTGCTTATTTAACCTTGTGAAGTAAGTAACCTGAAAAACAAGAAAATTTTCAAGAACGATGAAAACTGACCAATTGCTGCCTTCTAAGACATGGTTTAAAGCCACGTATCTTGAAGTAACAAAAAAATGATAAATAAAACCACAGGAGTTGCGTACCTCTTGCCAGAAAGACTTGTGTTCCACCTCTGGCTGGTTCCACCAGAGATTATATACAGATTCGTAGAGAAGTTGTTCTCCCCTGTTCACTCTGGGCGAGAGTAGCTTATGTATAGATGCCTTAGATATTTCACTTGTATGAGATTTATTCACCTCGTAAGACGCGTAGAATATGTCTGTGTAGTCCCAGCAGAACCTCTTTTTCATTATTAGTAGAGACGCGTCAAACTCTTCGTTTAAAAACAGAATGTCTATTCTACAAAAAAGTTCAAATAAATAATGTCATCAGTATATAGGCTTGCGTTTACCCTATGTCATCTTGAAAGCCATGACCTAGCCATTGACTAGGTATAGTGTGTTGACAAAAACCTCTTGGGCCAACCTGGGCCGCAAATAAAAATCCAAAATTCAAATAATGTCATCTTTACAGACTACTCTGTATTTGAATCTATGACAGGTTCATCATTTTGCCACCAAATGTGGTAGCTCCTTGCTAAACAGTAAAAGTAAAGTATAAAGTACTTTGTTCCAAACATTCTGTGCAATTGTTTCATTTCTATCTGTGGCCAGCAGAGGACATGTTATGGTGGACTAATGCATGGATGTCTTTTTTGGTGCTGTTATACCGTGCTGTACTATGTGAGCCGGGACGGACTGAGCAAGGCTATTTATACTCTAGGTGGCTACATCTTTCGGTAGGCGGAGATTTCAGTGTAAAAGGTAGCATTGGTGAGGACCACATAAAGTTCTTCTTAGTTTATTTATACATATCTACTTTCCTGGAGTATTGCTAAAACAACTAATACTTACGGACTTACCTGGACGGCTTTGCTGGAAAGAGGTGCTAGCTAGCGCTCTGCTGCACAGGAGAGCTATGGGTCGCTTGAAAGTGTAGCCGCCTCCTCTATAGCATAACGACAGATAGGCGACTGACATGACTACTCACCTGTGTCATTGCTCAAACCGAGTAGAGTTGAAATGACTCCTGGGTGACTAATAGTTACAGCAGACAGCTACCATCTTCCACAACAATGTGAAATGAAGTTACCGAATCAGATGAATAAATACATATAACTAATAACTGCTTACTTTGAAACGATTTCTGCGATGAAGGTTTCAATAATTGTTAAATTGCCTTTCTGACTATAGTCGAACCCGAGCCACTGTAGCTGTGGAAGATGAAACCAAGTCTCCATCCCAGCATGGCTCGGTACTCTCTCTTTAAACAGTAGCTCGTCATCTGCTAGTATCTCATTGGGAGTCTACAGAAGTTGATATCAGCATAATATCCATACCCACAAGAATTTTCCAATGCAATTTAAGCAATACAATATATTGTCACTCTATTAACAAGCCAAAGAAATTCTGGCGCTCATTACTTCCTAGACAGAATGCAAGTAGTAGTGACGTAGTTCTGCAGACACTTGCCCTGTGTATGGCGAGATTGAATGTAGATAGAGTTTAGTTCACATTGAACTAAGCTCTGCCTACTGACTGGTTTAGACTAGTAGGCCTGATTCAATTACTAGAACTTTAATTTCAATAAAAGTTAAAGAAAGTTAAAGTTCAATAAAAGTTAAAGAAAGTTAAAGTTCAATAAAAGTTAAAGAAATTTAATTTCAATAAAGTTAAAGGCACAAGCTCTTGGATCATTTTCCGCAGCAATAATGCCATCCCTCTCTTATCAATTTACTTATACAGTAATCATACTTCTGTAGATAAATGAGAATAAATTTTCTCACTACATTTACTTCAAAAATATAAAAGATACACCTATATGGGCATCACTTGGCTATTGTTTATGTTAAGAAGTTGTCTTCTCTCAGTTGTAGCTTTTGAGAAAGTATAACTTCATGACATAACTGTTTCAGCATTAAACATTATTTATAGAATTGAATGAAATAGTTACTTGTTTGTCTATATGAGCGATACTTGAAAAGTATTTTGCCGCTGACTTCATCCAAGACACTGGGTCTCGGAATGGTACAATCAGTTTGTAGTCTTTCTTCATATATTTATCGAATATAGACTTGTTATATTTAGCATGGTTTATAAGTACATCAGCTCTCTCTACAGCCTGGGGTCCTATCATCCAAATGTCATCTGTAAATAGGGATCAGAGGCTATAATCCTCCAAAATACCCAAGTACAGAAAATTCAGCTAGAATCCTGTAGAACTTCTCTCAGGCTATCAACACTACTTGCCTAGTTGATAATGTCATTAAATGGTAGAACAAAAATATAAACCTATGTTGATTATAACATAGTATTGTACAAAGACTGAAAAAACTGGATAATTGTGATTGGTGAAAGAAGAAAGTACCAACAGCTTGTCAAGTTTCTGTATTAATTGACTACAGTCAGCGAAACCGATGGCATCCCGAATCACATATTAGTACAAACGTACTGAGTATTCTATAAACTTACCTTTGCCATCATTAGGTCCAGTCCAAGTAATATGATATCCTTTCTTCTGTGACAGGAGGTTTAATTTATTGTTTTGAGAAAATCTCGATAAAATTCCAAACAGCGTGGATGAGCCGGTCTTCTCTATCTTCGTCAACACAAAGTGTTTAAGCTTTGTGCGACAAGATGAATTCGGAAGTTCAGTTGGCAATGAAGCTACAAGTACAAAGCATGTAGTAGTTGAAACACTGATTTATAAAGAGCACTTAGTATACAACAGATCTGTGGTAATAGTGTTAGTTATAGTCTATCAGATTGAGAAAGCTAACGACTACAATTCGAAGTTGTCCTCTCCCTACTTGGAACACAATGCGAGGGTGAACAACTTCAAATTGCAATCAATGATCCATGAATGCCAATAATAATGGCGCTACATGTAATATTTTATGACACAGCATACTTGCTAAGTTACTGCCGCTCCAAATGGATCAGCAAACATGAAACAAAGCTGCAGTAATCAACAAGTATAAGATAACCAATAGCGAGACAGCTGTACAGTGTGATAGACTACAATATTGTACATACATTATAATATAATAATATACATTGTAAACACACGAGTGCGTCTATATATACTCTACAGTACTTACATCGAAATAATATGTCTGTTTCAGAGAGGATGTCTCCATTTTCTCTGACAGCTTTAAGATTTGTGGGTACATGATTCAACCTATGAATAATTAAAGAGGGAGTATTTCCAAAATTGACCAAAACCAATCAAAAGGCTGAATAGCTTGTTGAATAGTACTTGCCTAGAGCTATTCAAAAAGGTCTGCCAGTGCAACAGCAGATGATGTCATCTACCACAAATGGATCTCAAACAAAGGCAGTCTATGTCATCTGAGTAACCCAGTTAACCTTGTTATAAAGCACATGGAAAGGCTCTTATTCAATAACTTTTCTACTAGCCAAGAGTTTATAAATTCCTTCTACACTTTTAATAACATGATACTTAGCCACATATATTCACTTGTCTTTTTTATTTCAAACATCAAGAAAGTGCAATTTGCAAGAAAACTTCTCATATATTTGAGGGTATACTACAATGAGAAGACAACTTCTTCATATTTTCTAAAAACTCCCATGAGTGAATAGAGGTAATGGGTAGCCTAATTTCCAGTATTTTTTCAAAATACACATAACTACTTGTGGTAAAACAATATTAGCGCCGAAAGAGAAATAAATAACTAAATTTAGCATAAATGGTTTCCAATTATATTTCTCTGCTCATACAAGAGAGGACAACTCAGGAAGACTACCCAGTCTTTGGTGCTACTCCCACTTTAAAGTAACTGCATGTACATTTTTATTTGTGTCTTTACAGTAACACTTGATCTACATGAGGGCAGATTTTGGCCCACCAAGACTTGCCGAGTTTCTCCAAATACAGCTGAGCAAGCATAAACAATAATTTGATTATGTTCACAGTCCATAGAGTAGACTTCATTAAAATGCATATTGTGACTGCCGGACAGAATATGTCAGTAATCTTGAGTTAACCTCCAGCTATCAGTACACCTCTGTATACGGTGTGATATTTCCATACACATTGCCTTCCACATACATGTATATTTGTACATTTGAATATGTATAACATATGGTAAAAGTTTAGCACAAAGATAGCTAGTGAAAAGTAGTATACTTGCTTTAGAACACCCAGCAAGACTAGTAACGCAGTCACAGTACATCCATATGCTGCAGCCTTAAAGAGGGTCCCAGTAATCTTTCCTGCATTAAAACTGTCAACCATGGTAGAAAAAGAGCTATTATCCATCAGACAGCAATACTAATAGTCTAATACAGTCATGTCCTAAGGTATACTTCTAATAGAAATATTCTGTATGCACTAGACTAACTCCTCTCTACCCCAAACGTCTAATCACATTGACAAACATTCAGTTATGCCTTGGAAACAGAATATCTAGGGCGTCATTATTACTTTGCATTTCGTAACGGTCAGTATGACCATTAAACACAAAAAACCTTTTGCCTGTCTTGAATTGACATGTATGTAGTAATCACCTAATTATGTCATGAGGTATTAGCCTAGGTACTAATCGCCAAATCTTCATTATGCATGTGTGCTGGTAACAGACTGTAAACTACGTACATACCAACCTAATATTTGGAAAATAAAGAACACAAGCTAGGGTGCAAACAAAATTCCCTTAGCATACATCCCATCTAAGTAAACAGCTTTAAAACATAACACAAGTGTACAGCTGATGGTCCTGGATATTATTACATTCTATAGTACTGTGGTGAAAGTATGAATAGTCAAGATGGAATCAAATAGTATTAACTTCTAAACAATATTATAGCTTCCAATTGTCTTGAATTATTATGTTTTATAACAGTCTAGCTCTAAATACAAATAGATTTCTTTTCTAAAAGGCATAATAAGTACAAATAACTTCATTATATTATTGCTAGCTAATTGGATTGTGAAGGATGTGCCAATCTCTGTTAGTAGGCTATACATACCCTCTGATTGGCCAAATACCATACTTGGTGAGTCCACCAATTTAGGCTGGCTACCCCAGATTTGAAAACTCTGCTCTCGCTTTGTAACAAGTAAATTCTTCCAGACCAATCCCCTAAATCTATGGCTCCTATCATGAAAGCTAGCAATTCAATGAATATAATCCCAATGGTCACAGCAATATGGTGCTTCGTAACCCCAGTTACCTAAAGCACGGAGAACACTGCATATGGTGCAAGTGGGGTATTTCTGTGTCTCATTTAAACCTGTAAGGATGAGCTAGCTAGCTGCTCAATATGCTAATATGGGGTAGTGATAAGTTGCAGGATATTTCCACAATGCACTAAAAGTGAAACAAATAAATATACAGAGGTTGATTTAATATCTTTGGTGAGCAAGGGTAGTCCAGCTGTGGCCTCAATCCTTCATGCATTGTATTTGGAGCAGCAAAAGCTTGGGAAGTATTGTGTATAATAATCATAGTGTAGTTGTTACTATTATTGCTATAGCCTGTGGACCTAAAATGCTCCACTAAGATATAGGCATCTAGACTGAGGTTGGACAGTACTAGATTTGCCTTCAGTATTTCTCATTCAATGGAACAATAAACGAAATTTGTAAACACATGTCTTCCATTATTTCCAGATAAAGACAAACAAAATTTTAATTTTTAATGCTGTGTGCTGAATTAATACAGTCAAGGCTGGACTGATTTTATTGAGGAGCAACTTGTGGAAAGGAGTAGCACTCATATTATATAGACTCTACACTACCAGAGAGAAGGGGGGCATAGAGGTAAGCTGCCCTGTGTAATATCAGACCTTGATGTACAGGCAGGCATGGAGATAAGTAGAAGAATAAGGTGGGGTGGGGATGTTTGATGGATATTTAGCTAAACATTATAGGCTACAATGTGTTAGTCAACAAAACTCACTTTTTCAAGAAATACTGCGTTTCAGTTTCATTTCATCTACGTGTCCATTTATATGGTGGCGTTAGTATTCGTGTCCTTTGGTTGTGGTTGGCCAATGTAGCACTTAGTACTTACATGTACTTCAGTGTAGAAAGATGTGTAGGCAAACAAATCCTACACAATTTAGAGTAACATCAGCACAGAACTGGGAACAACTGGATGGAACTTAGTCTAACTGGACAACTATAAATTGTAAATTAATCCCCTGTTACATGGTTGCAGTGCTCGTTACAAGCAGTGTGCAGCGTTCCAAAGTGGTCGTGGAACAGATGAGGTGGCTACAAGGTGCATGCAATCTTACAGATTAGTATTTTATAGCTATTCACTTAATCTTACAGTAGCTAAGAAATTAGTGAATTACTATAGTGAAAAAAATTATGCTCTGGTGAGATTCAAACTCAAGACCCTATGGGTGGGAGTCGAACACTCTACCACTAGACTATCAGGTTCACAGCGACTGTATGGGGAAACCTAGCTATTAAAATGAGAGTACACCCGTATACTCCTGTATAACCACACTTCGAACACCGGTTACATGGATTTATTGGTACCAAACTGTTGCTATTATTTACAAAATCATACCGCAAGCTACATTGTACCATCTAATAAATATTCCCCTGTTTCATAATGTTTTATAAGATATCCCTTTATAAAGGAACATGGCAACATATTATTGTAATTATACAGCTCCATCAGTTTTATACAGAAAACCTGTTGGCCCAGAGAAAAGAACGATGAGTGATACTGCCTAGGCACAGTTGTTGCAAGCACCAACTGTTGTTAGCCTATATTTATTTATATAGAGACGTGGACAATAGGACCCCAAGCAACAGAAAGAGCTGATGTACTTATAAACCATGCTAAATATAACAAGTCTATATTTGATAAATATATGAAGAAAGACTACAAACTGATAGTACCATTCCGAAACCCAGTATCCTGGATGAAGTCGGCAGTAAAATATTTTCGCCAATTGGCTGACATATAAGAAAGGATAAATATTAATTACTAAGGCATCTCAGTTGACTACATATTAATTCTATCAGATGCCTACTAATTAGGAGTTAGGCTCTCTCCAAATAGTAACACATTATATCTACTGACTGGAGTTATACTCTCTCTATATAGTAGCAAACTATATTTATAGACTGGAGTTATACTCTCTCTAAATAGTAGCGTACTATATCTATAGACTGGAGTTATACTCTCTCTAAATAGTAGCACATTATATCTACTGACTGGAGTTATACTCTCTTCCTGTTTTGAATGATCAGTTTGATGCTTCATTGCTGATTATGAAAAAGAGGTTCAATTAGGATTATTTAGACATATTCAACAAATCAAGAAATGTCAATAGTTTCTATCAGCATCGCATCAGCATCGATCAACAAGCTGCTATCTGCTCAAGTTAATTTAGGTGGCTATAAACAAAACGTGGTGGAAGCAACCAGGAGTGAAAGAAAAAAATTCTGCACAGAGGTACGATTGATATCAGACAACCTTATTAGAACTCCCAATCAATCCCCTAAGTCGGTCATAAAATTAAAATGTATGCTGGCTACTATCTCAGCTATCCCAGAATTCCTAACAAGTTTTTTCAACACTCCTGTGTGTAATATATTTCAGGTAGCTTGCTTCTCAAGACTAAACCAAGACATTACGTCATGGATCTGTCCAGATGCCCTACAGGGTAATAAATCTCACACTACGAGTACACCCTATCAGAGTACACTCTATCAGAGTACACCCTATCAGAGTACACCCTATCAGAGTACACCCTGTCAGAGTACACCCTATCAGAGTACACCCTATCAGAGTACACCCTATCAGAGTACACCCTATCAGAGTACACCCTATCAGAGTACACCCTATCAGAGTACACCCTATCAGAGTACACCCTATCACGCTGGATTCAATGTAACGGCTGTGTTATGCAGACCTTTGAATACCTTTGACGTCATCGGACACTCAGGAACACTAAGTGTATAAAGGAGTGCCTCATTTGGCTAACAGTGTGAAATGTGTTTGGCTACAGGGGTTACAGCAATCTGCTGTTGATTAGTAGTTGATGGTGCTACGGTAGTCCTCCTTTACAGGGGGGTTGGACTACAGCCCTCTGTTACAGGTAAATGCTGCGTTCTGCTTGTCACGGTTGTGTTCACTCTGGTGTCTCTTATGGTTCTCGGTAGGAAACTACCATGGTATATCTGTGAGGTCGCGGAGACCGATGTCAACTCGCCACGGGCAGCCGATCTGGTGGTCATCGTCATACTTTTGCGGTCTCTGGTAATCTCATCATATGCCAACGAAAGCGCTGAGTGGCGTTCTTCTTCCTGCAGGATTTTCATAAGGAGAGCTAGCCTGTGGTTCCTACGCCTTTGTTTGAGGGGCTGTAGACCAAGTTCGGAGCATGCCTCAGTGACACTCTCTCGCCCCCTCAATCTGGCAATAAACCTAACAGCCCTGTGCTGTATCATTTCGAGTGACTCAATGTCTTTGGCTAAGGTCGGGTCCCACACGGTGTCCGCATATTCCAATATTGGGTGACACAGGCTAGTGTATGCTAGTAACCGACCTTCTTTAGGGGCTCCATGCAGAATGTGCTTGATAGCTCCCAGAGTTTTGGAGGCCTTTTCTTTCTTGAGCGCCATATGTTGGTCAAATTTAAGGTTTGACTGCATGACCACACCGAGGTATGTCGTTTTGTCAACCCATTCCATCACAGTTTCACCTAGCTTGTATGTTGGTCTACTATTTTGGTTCCCGAAGGCTATGACTTTACATTTCTTGTCATTGAATGGCATTTTCCAATCAACAGACCATTTGTGTATGGCATCAATATTGTTCTGGAAATGTATAGCATCCATATTATTAAAGAAATATGTACTATAAATTATGCGAAAAATATTCCATGTAATATCGGTCTAACACCTCACTCCGGTCACATTTGCATCTCATGTGGTGTTATAACCCCTTTATATTTTTATTCACACCATTTTATATGATCTTGAATTACATTGTAGTCAAAAAGTTGGAAAAGAAAGAGTTTGAATAAATGTTTCAAAACTAAACAGCTACCTTCGAAGTGATTCTATAATTTATGTTTTTATTATGTGCAATACCTACATGTACATAATGTACAGGCTAATTCTATTTCAAAATAATCTTGTAGAAACGCAAATCTTAGTATGTCTATTTACAAAATAAAACCTCTTTTCTGAACGTAATATCTCCCTATGTTATACTCCTATTGTTCAGGCTCTAAACAGATTTGTTCTCACTTCCAGCTACAAAAATTTGACACAAGTATGAAACAGACACAGCTTTCTAATCGTACAAAGATAATTGTAATAGACCAAGCATTGAGAAAGTTGTTGAAACTTTAATTAGACATGACATGTGATGTACCAAGTAAAATAAACACGTAGCAAATCTTTTAAAAAGTTTTAAGGGCGTCAAGACACGGCCTCCTAGATGTAATAATTACGACTACATGCTTTCATGATGTACGGATAAATTTCATTAGAAAAGTTACCAAAACACATTGTATCAAAGTAAGAACTCAGTCCATTGAATCAAAGTAAGAACTCAGACTATTGGGTGAAACTAAGAACTCAGTCTATTGCTACATTTATGACTAGCTTAGGTTTCATTCTTACAGAAACTGTTGTTATGCAGACGTCTAGGAAAAGAATCAACATAAACCTGAAAGTGTCTGCAGATATCTTTCTTAAAAAAATTAAATATCAACTATTTTACATGTAGGTATCATATTGTTAAATTATTTATACATTAGTAATGACATTGACATGGTATAATGATCAATAAGGTGCACTACTACTATTGTCAAGTAGATAACCTATTTATCAAAACCCTACTAATAAAACCATACCTATCTTCAATAGCCTCAGTTCCCATACGCAAAGAGTAAAGAGGGAAGGGTGGAGGTCTAGTACCCCTCATTGCTCCAAGTTATATTATAGTCAGGGTAGCTCTTCCTTAGTATGTCACATGTTACTTGATGTTCAGCTCTACCAAACCCCTGTGATAGGAATACAAATACTGTAATGCCATAGACCTGCTAGCAGCAAACACATCACCACCTCAGTAGCAGCAATAAGTAACTTAAAGTTGTCATACAAATTATAGTTCCAATTTATATTATTATCTCTTTAACTAATGTGAAGTTATCCTCTCTCTACTTGGTGACAATGTGTTGAACACAAAGTAAAAAATATCTTGTTCGATAACTCTACAAAGCTTGGGTTTCCCGCACTATTTATCACCATGTGGAATTAAACATTCTATTTAATTTCAGAATTATAATATTAGGAATGTTTGAATAAATGTTTACCATTTATCACCACTAGTACTGTTTTAGTGCTGTTTACATTGAATAAAATCAATAGATCAATCGGTAACACTCATAAATCGGTCAATCAGCAATACTCATAACTAGGTCAATCCGTAACACTCACTACTGAATATCCATAAACTTTGACAGTTTTCCCGGAGGAACTGGTAGAAATCCTCCCACCTCCCAAACATTCACAGTCCAGTCCAATTGGCTCCAACTTTGAACACTCAGCTTCATAGATATCAGCTACAAGAATATGCACAATAAACAGTACAGGCTGTGTTAGAGTCAGGCTACAAGAATATGCACAATAAACAGTAGAGCCTGTGTTAAACTTAGGCTCTGTTCTAGAAGGTTCTATTGCCCACCATAAACAAAATGATTCAAACGTTACTATTTATCTCTCGCATTAAAGCTATACAAACAACTTCCTAATATTATAAGAGGTATGGGCTATAGACCTCTGACATATTTTATCAACAATTTGCTGCAAACTAGGTGTAGTAGGTTATAGTTACCATGGTAGCCAGCCCAAGAGAATCCTCGCACTATCTTCTTACTAGTTTCCACGCCTGTAGATTTATTACCTGCTGTCACATTGATTAGCACATATTTGTATCTGCAACATCAACAAGATTGAATAATTCAACAGTTACTAAACTCACACACATCGACTAATAGTGCTGTAGAATATGGTACAAGTAAAGCCATTACTCTCGTCCCTGATGGCATAGTTCAGCAGCGAGCAACCAGTTAGAATATAGGAAATACTATAAAGCATAGGATAATTCTAATGAATATTTAATAGGGTTTGTCAGTGAAAATCCATTTTAATAATATAGGTTAGCCAGTATGGATTATGTAACAGTATCGGCTCCTGCGTAGGTATATCACAGTCGACATGCAGACCATGAGAGTAACATATATCCTAATCAGCTTGCAGTGCCTACTTACACTCCGTCTCGGTCTATCCGAACATCATCTACTGCAGCAAGCCTGTCTTCACTTGATGCCATTCTGCAGCCTATCACTCTAGGTGCTCTGTGTTGTAGACCACAAGAGATTTTTCTAACAATTAAACAAAACATTACAATTTAAAATTAAACACAATTCCTTGTTGGACCTACACTGCCTAAAGATATAAGCAAACTAAGCAACTGTATTTGTAGCAGCTAAAAGTTAAGTTCCACTTTGCTCTGCAAAATAAATCTAAACTATATATCGCACATTGCAAACATGTCAGGCATTCAATTCTCTCAAACTAACAAAAAGGTGGCCGAAATATTATCATAATAATTATATGAAGGAACATCTTAGATCAAATATTATCATCATCTCATAACTTATCCTTATCCAATAAGCTGATTTATGCAGTTAGATGCAGAAGTGGAGGAATTTGGAAGTTTACGAAAGAGTTACAAAGGTTGTAGAACAGCTACAATGTTTTGCAGAAGAGGATTGAGCCCAAACTTCTACAGCCGATAATAAGTTGAAAACTGTTGGCTAATCGTCGTGTTGGCAGTAGTCCATGGTCGACTGTTAAATATTGATACCAATCGTATGCCAACAAAGGTGGCTAACATATTGAATGTGCAAAACTACTCTGAACAATATGGCCATTATTCTTTTGTGTTTTTTTATTTTTCATAATATTAATTCTACTAACAACAAAGCAAACTAGGTTTATGTATTAGCCTTAAGTATCATTCTTTATTAAATATAATATTAAATCACAATCCAAAAATCGAAATAATCTAATTAGTAATTTATTTATTGGGCTTACTACTAACTAATTCAACAGGAATAATTAATTAATTACAATGAATAATATTATATAATAAAATAATAAATAATTTTATAAAAAATATTGATATTTTTATTTATTTTATTTATGCTAAAACATTTCAATTATTCACTTTAGAAATTTAGTTAGTTAGCATCCAATGAACAAATACCCTCAGTGACTGAACCTTTACCCAATGGATTGTTATTGATCATGCCTGTATATTTATTTATTAGTGCCTTGCATTCACTTGCAGTTAGAGTTACTAACTTTACTTACTTACACTAGCCCCGCTTTTATAGTATTAATTGGATTACGACGGAATATCTGTATATATGCAGGCATTCAAATATATATGCCCGACGATGAAAGTATTGGTCCAGGCCGAGTGCTCCAATGCCACATGCAAAGTGTGAATAAACACGACGGAGGCAATCGCAATAATGAAATTTTATTTTCTTCAAAATTCCCCAACTGCTTTGTATCATTCACCTTGACATTAGCATGTTTTAAACCGCTATTAGATTGGATAGAACGAGGTAAAGTACGTCACCCGGGATTTTTTCTACTCCGTTGAGAAAGAACTCTGGTTCTACTTCCTTTGATTGGAGCCATTACAAGTCTAACGGGAGACAATTTCACATGTAATCCTGATACGTTATTGGCTCTTTTTTCTGCTAGATATTCGGATCGGCCATCTATAGCGTGGCACTGATTTGCTGACCAATTGGAAGCTAGGAAAATCGCTCTACGGATAGGATTCTCAGTTTACCTTTCCTACGGAATTTTGTGCTTATCCTGTAATGTAGGCCTATTTTAGATTTTTTTCAAATAGGATTCTGGTGGGAACTCAAAACAATGTCTGCAATATGGACATATACAACAGGGCCACAGCTCCACTATCAGTACAAAGCCGGAACTCGGCCTGTAAGTATGGTTGGATTGTGTCGGATGACATTATCATTATTAGGCCTTATCATTATTATTATGATAATGATAATGATTTGATTATGATATTATCATTTTAAAAATGATTTTTAAAATGATAATCATAACACAGTGCTTTTTTGTAGGGGGCTCTCTGGGCTCCCGGGAGCCCTTTCAAAAAGTCATGGTTTGTTGAGGGGGCTCCCGAGAGCCCTCTCAACAAATTGCCACCTTTCAGTTTATCAAGAAGTTATAGCCAGGCATCATGCATATAAGATATAAGAATTGGCTATCCAGAGTAAAAGTAAATCAGCAATATGCTGTAGTATTGACCTTTTCACTGTAGCACACTGTTAGTAATGAGGCATTCAACTTGCACAATATGTGATAATAGAATGTTCTATCAACGACGAGTGAGTAACGAGTGAGTATAGCCAGGCATCATGCATGATGAATGCTATTAGGAACATATATGTACATGTTACCTGGTACAAGTACATCAATATGCTATGGTAAACCCCTATGTTGACTCATGATTCCAGACTATATGACTTATTTATTCCAGCGAGCAGCCAGTTAAGGACAATAGCTAACCTTGCATGTATTACTAGACTGAATCTGAGGGCTCACCCAATGTATTTATAAACATAAAGACGCTGAATAATTATACATTTTCATCATTTCTACCCGACTTGCCACATAGGACCGACTCTCGGGTGCCCACAGTTATGTTCTAGTCTTCCTCCCCACCACTTTGTCAGACTATGTATATTATAAGGATCGATTGACAGCTCTTTTACACATTTATTGTATTTTTTCCTGAGCTAATAATTATGATTCATTACAGTTTTTAATAACATTTATTTGATCGGCCATGATTATGTATAATTCAGCAATCAATATTTAACATCAGATGGGTGGCCACTAGCCTGAGAACTATAAAAATGTTATTGCGAAACTCCTTCAATAGCTTCTCTTCATTCTTGTTGACACTATAGCCTCTAACTTGCTCATTTTCATGCTCTTAGTGCCCATACCCTAAGTTATTTTACAACATGGGGGAAACAGAAGTCCAACACAAGGACGAAAAATTTCCTATGTCTGGGAAATCTTTGCAAGATAACTCTAATGACTTGGGACATCATTGTATAAAATATATGGTATGCGAAGAACTTGTTTTTGAGCAGTCAGAGATTTGTTTCAAATCTATGAAAATACCAGTCCCTGACTGGGGTTCGAACCCTGGGCCTCTATGGTACCTAATCGCTTAGCACAGTGAACAGAACATGCTACCACCACACCAGCTCAGCAACCTTAAAAAAGGAAGCTTCAACATTGAGCAGTAGACATGCTCTGAGCTAACTGCACACAAGGCTCCTTGCTATCTCATATAGGGTGTTAGGAGGTTTGGCCCTCTTTTATATATGATGTTTTTATGCCAGGAATTTGTCTTTTGAGCAGGTAGTTTCATGGATGTGAAGCATGTCTCTGTCCGCTCAAAAGACAATTTTCTTGCATAAAAACATCACATATTATAAAAAATTGGCTTACTACCCCAACATCCTATGACATTATGCTTTGCAAATTTGTAATCTAAAGGTTATCCTGAAAGATACCTTATTTTATACCTGCATGACTGTTCTGTGCAGTCCTACTCCCAATCTCATTGTTTGTAGTTTAATTACAAAGTGATAACACATGTAAATATAATAAATGGAAGTGAAATTCGCAAAAAAATTAACCATGAGTTCTATAAAATGTCTAGCGAATGCGAGAAGAGTGCTGTATAGCATGTGAAAAGGTGAGAGGGGAGGGCATCTGAAATTAGTAGGGAGCCCCCTCAACGAATCTTACAAAAAAGCACTGTCATAACATTATGATTATCATTAAAGAGTTTTTTTTTCATTTTCTCTCAGAGACCGCACTTAAAAGTGCGTAAAGTCGTGAGAACTCGATTGTTTTTTATGTGAGTTGGGCCAGGCAGAGGCATATCTACTCTACTCGGTATATCTACTCTAACTCTGGATCAAATGATTTGACCAAGAGTTAGAGTTGACTCTCCCTGGACTATTTGATCCTATCTCTCAGTCTGTCTGATTAGGGTAATTAATAACTATAATAAATTGTTGAAGTTACTCAAAATTCTACCAAAACTAGACTAAGTGAGTAATAGTGATATTCAACAAATAGGGTTAACACTGTGGACTTTAGTGTTATTTGTTTTGTTATATTGCCTATTGAATTGGCTAATAATTAAATTTTTAAAGCTTATACGAATTAATCAGTTTAATACTACATGAATTGGCGTTTAGAAATAATAGTGACCATGGCAAAGAACGGCATGGGAAATAATTAGAGTTTTTTTCTATAGCCTATAGGCCTAGTTATTATAATTACAACTGTATTGCAAATTATTTCTTGTTTATTATATTGCTAATATGCACCAGTTTTATATATGTAAGTCCATGTGTGATGTGCCTGTCATCTGCTGCCTGTGGAAGCATACCAATGCCTTATTTCTATTCTGTTTGCTTGTAGGGAGCAGCATACATTGAAAATAGAGCCGAGTTCATTTCATCAAGAACTATAGCATGTGTAAGTATCATACTAGTAAGCCATGTACACATCACACTCTCCTAGTAACTTGCTATGACTATAGGAAATTATTATTTTTCTAGATCGTTGTAGATGATTAGGCCTGCTGAAAACTGTCTTTTCTCTATAGGCCTACATCTTGGTAAAAAAATGAAGCCAAGTCTAAAGTCAAAATTTGAGATTTATATTTTTCAAAGGGGGCAACTTGTGAAAACGGCAAGTTTAAACTGACAAACACTTTCTGATTTGGTGTGCAGTATTCGTGAAAAAATTGTTGGTCTTACAGCTGAGGGCTAGCTGGAATATGTGTTACTTCTTCTCGCCGATTCTGCTGGTCATGTTATACAGAAGAGGTATGTTCCACGGCACTGACGGTCCTCCATACCTAGCAAAAGTTGTTGCTGTCTCTGTAGCTGTTTACTATGCTGCTCATGTGTCAAGAGGTAAGATTATGAGCTCTAGGCTGTAAGGAAAGTAGCGGACTTGGCTATAATGTGTACGAATAGTCATGACTGTATGACAAGTAAAATGAGCAGCTTTGGTCTGCAATATATTCCTGATCTTGTTGTATTGGATGTGAAGGTTTAGAATAAAGTCTCAGTTTTATGAAAACTAGTGATTAACAACCTTCGTTTAGTATTCTGATTCTTACTAGTGCCTTGTGCCCTCTTCTCTTCGTTTTTGAGTTCTGCTATCAAGTAGTAGTGTCGATTGCACTTCATCACCATCTTTGGTTTTTCCCGATAGGTTTTGGCAGAATGTCAAACTCAGCTTATAGAGCTTTTAGTAGCGAACTAAGACAAGTTCGAGCTGGCCGTCTGCCAAATCGAACTCTAGCCAAGTATGACTTTGAGTTTAGTCACTGGCCGGTGAATTACTCTCTCAAAAATAACAGGTCTGTGTTACTGCTGCTCTCAGTTGTATGTGAGTATACGTAGTAAACATTGGAACATATCACTGTGATGCTGCACTTGTTCTTTAGGCTGAACTAAAGCTATAATATACAATAATACATAATATATATGTATATTATAATAATATAATATACAATAATACATTTCCAATTGCTTGTGTTTATCATAGAAGTCGTCCTGTCACTCAAGTTAGACATCCAGAGAACGGACAGTTGGGTTTGCTAGAGAAACTGAAGCTATTTCCACTTCAAGTGTTGAGGTATGTTGCATAATATGTTACATAATATCCTGTTATTATCACATTTTATATTCAGTTGTATGTCATCTTTTGTCAGTGTATATATTTCTTTCTATCGTATATCATTAAATAGAGAAGTAACATATTATGTTAATATAAGTTGTTATTCTAGAGGGGCCAATTTGTTGTAGCTTTCCTCATCGGCTCTGTGTGAAGCATATTATTGTAGGGTACACTTACCATTTTCTGCTAACTAACATACAATGTGTGCATACAATATAGTGTGTATATGTGTGTTTACCTGCAGTTACCTGGTAGCTCATTCATTTGGTCGCTGGATGATATATCCTGGGAGTACAGATTTACTCAACGCTATGATCGGTAAGCCACGCCCATTAATACCTGAATGTGTCATTTCAACATTGCTGTGAAAAATACAATTGTAGATATAACCTTTACACTGTACATCCAATATTCTTCTCAATTTACTTGTTGCTTCTTTTGCTCATGTAGAATTGCTTGTCAAAGTGGCCTCTATTAGCTATGTTAGCTATGTTTATGCAGATCAACGAGTCATCCCAACCCACGAATGTCTACAAAAATTATTGTATTCGTCAAATTATAATACAAAAATTATTGTATTCGTCAAATTATAAACGTCATTATCAAGTGAGCGTTTCTAATATAAAACTAATCATGTGCTTGCTAACTTGTAGAGCCGTCACTTGTGTCTGGTCGAACAAGACTGGTGGAATCTGTAAGTATTGTCACTAATAATTCATATGTAACATAACATGCCGGTTGTTCAAACAGATAGTACCACAATTTGGAGTTATCTTTCCAACATACTGCCCTACAGAGATGAGACAACTCTGCACTATGTTCACTATTCAGTTTTCCATGTGCTTTCAATTTGAATAGCGCTACTCTTTACCATGCTGTGCATCAAACACATTTCATATGTAAATGGATAGCTCTTTCCATAATTCTCCATAGGATTTTATGGAGAGCTAACTCCAAATTTGCCACTCTTCGCGCTGCTTACATTATATTTAGTACATGTAGTATTCAATACTTCATAGTTTTGTAGCTTACCATGATCTCTCACCTATTTGCAGCACAATGGCCAGAGGAACAAGTTAGAGACATATGAAGGTAACCACATAGACACAATGTTTATAGACAAAAGACATGAAGGCACTGATAACGGTAACATCCTGGTAAGATGTCTATGTTGTACTATTATCGTAACAAGCACCTGTCACCTGCATGGGGTATCATGGTTTGTTTATTTCTAATATGTAGGAAAGGCATGAGTTTTAAATATCTGTTTGACCACTGCATGCAATGTGTGTCACAGCTGGATGCTGCGTGTATTACAACTCCACATGTACGTCTTATGTATTACTATTTTATGTACTGTGTATTACAACTATATATCTGGTATATACTGTATTACAACTATATATCTTATGTATTAGAATTCTGTACTCTGTATTACAACTCTATATATGGTATATACTGCATTACACAGGTAATAGTGAGTGAAGGTAATGCTGCATTCTATGAGGCTGGGTGTCTGGACTGCCCTCTACAGAGAGGATATTCAATACTTGGCTGGAACCACCCTGGCTTTGGATCCAGTACTGGTAAACCCCACCCTGATCAGGTTTGTAGAACATTATTATATTATTATTATTATCATGACTAAATAGAGTATGTTTGTCATCACATGTAATACTAAACCAAATCCTCTCCTAACAATTAGCTACATGGAAATAATTTCCGCTTACACGGATATTACCTCTATGAGAGGATAACTCCACTGTACTGTACTGTAACTGTACTGTATTCATGTTACAGGAACACAACGGTATAGACACTGTCGTACAGTTTGCTATCAATGAACTCAACTTCACTATACACCAGATCATCTTCTTTAGCTGGTCTATTGGTGGATTCGCCTCCACTTGGGCAGCTGCCAATTACCCAGACTGCAAAGCACTGGTAAGTATTCCTGCAGACTGTCAGGGGTAGACAACTTTCATAAAATAATATTTCTGTCTTTCAAAGAACAATCATTGTTAGTTTGAAGTCATTTTTCTTGTGACTTATTGAAATAATGTTGTTAGCAATTATATCTTAGCCGGTGCAAAGGGATAATAAAGGTTGAACATTACATATCTCCCCCCCCCCCCCCCCCCCCAGTATATGCTATGTTTGTATCCACTACATGTGGTGAGTTTGGGATCCCAGTCTACATTATGGGTGTACGACTTCTTGGAATGGATGCAGTCACTGATATCTATCATCGTTCATGATGGTGGTGCTCATTCATGTTCCATTACATGGTATAAGAACTTTTGTATTTGATTTCTCTTTAGATACTAGATGCAACCTTTGATGATCTGATGCCTTTAGCTAAAAATAGGATGCCAGCATTTCTGGGTAAGTTGATAGTTTATTCTTGAATCTTGAATGAGTGGTGTTTTTACTAGTTGGCTACTCTGTGGTATATACATCAAGTTGTTAGTCATCCATTCTGATCACTCAGATTACTGGTACATACATGTATGTATTTACGGTGTGTACAAGTGTACCTACTTGTACATGTGAAAATATGTTTTATGAATAAAATATATTATTTTTGCTACAATATTGTTTCATGGGGAGGCTTTTAGATGTACATTATATACATGTATAATACAAGTGCTTGTCTAATCCTTTAGCTGTTTTTCAAAAAGTTGCCATGAAACAATATTGTAGCATCGGTAATATATTTTATTCATAAAACATATCTTATAACCTGCTCAATTTTTAAACCTAGAGCACTATTTTAAAGCTCATATAAATTTTACATTTTATATTTGTACATATAAGTATTTACGGTATGTATACAACTGTGTATCTACTTGTACATGCAGAGGGAGTGGTAGAGATTACTGTTAGGGAACACTTTGATCTCAATATCGCCAGTTGGCTGAATAAATATGATGGACCAGTTAAGTTGATACGGAGAACTCAAGATGAAATGATTTCACTGTAAGTTACTCTGTGTCATTAAATTTACACGTACGTACCACTTACTACTACTACTACTACTACTACTGCTACTACTACTGCTACTACTACTACTGCTACTACTACTACTACTACTACTACTACTACTACTACTACTACTACTGCTACTGCTACTACTACCGCTACTCCTACTACTACTGCTACTACTACCGCTACTCCTACTACTACTGCTACTACTACTACTACTACCACTACCACCGCTACTCCTACTACTACTGCTACTCCTACTACTACTGCTACTACTGCTACTACTACTGCTACTACTACTGCTACTACTACTGCTACTACTGCTACTGCTACTACTACTACCACTACTACCGCTACTCCTACTACTACTGCTACTACTACTGCTACTGCTACTACTACTACTACAACTACTGCCACTACTACCGCTACTCCTACTACCACTGCTACTACCACTGCTACTACTACTACTACTACTGCTACTACTACTACCACTACTACCGCTACTCCTACTACTACTGCTACTACTACTACTACTGTTACTACTACTGATACTACTACTACTACTGCTACTACTACTGCTACTACTGCTGCTACTACTACTAATACTACTGATACTACTACTACTACTACTGCTACTACTACTGCTACTACTACTGCTACTACTACTAATACTCATACTGCTACTATTGCTACTACTGCTGCTAGTATGACATATTAACTTTTTGTTACAGTAACCCTGCAGATGTTAGGACTAATAGAGGGAATTATCTCCTCACAAGTATGCTCAAGCACAGATATCCTAAAATATTTAACTCTGAGGCTAGCTCGGTTGTCACCAGATGGCTCTCTTACACTGAAAATAGGAAAGGTAGGTCTGCTACTCCATAATGATTCATCATTTGTCTGTAGGTCCCATGAATGCATTCTCACTATTTTTATGTTTTTTTTTCTGAGACTTTCTCTGTTTAGGGCATAATCATATTTTATCATGTAAATACTCCACTGTATGTGGAGATATTAACACATTTAGTCATTATAAGCATTGTAAAAAGTTTAAAATATATACAATACTTTGGTGTACATTCAACTCATTGGTGACCCAACCATTTAGCTGTGAGTTATCTCCACTGACCTCTTCTCACTTGCTCATATAAGTTCATTGTCACTGTATTATTATTATAGATACATTTATGTCGGAGAACAATGTAGATGAAGACGTGTGTTACCTGACACTGCAAGACCTAAGTAAGGAGCAGGATGTCCCAATACCACTTCTTAAAGGGGAAGATTTAGACCAGACAGTAAAGAACCAACTTGCCTTATATCTTGTATGTACCTAGATTTGTTACATAGTGTGTACTGTAGGTAAATTAGTGTACATGTATACTGTTGGTAAATTAGTGTACATGTATACTGTTGGTAAATTATCTGCTCCTGAAAGGAAGTGCTACTACCATTTCCAGGTGTTTTGAATCGTTTTGGCAGTTTGCTATCAAGAAAACAGATTTCAATTTTAGAAAAAGTATAGAGTCTCACTTGTTTGTGGTCCTGAGCACTTCTATCATTCTATAACGTTAGTAGCAAATGAATTGTTTAATTCTTTCACAACTGGAGGTCTGACTGTCTTTTTCACTCTATGTGTTTGGGAATGAATTTCACGATGGAGTGACTACATGCCATTCCATACACCACTTTGTAATAATAGCAGTGGTTGGTGCTGTTAGTCTAGACTGAGATCTAATATACAGGATATTGATAGAGAGGGGTGTGCTCTATTAGTTATCATCATCCGGCTGCTTTGTTTTGGGATCACAACTCAACTCATCAATGTTGATGTGGAAAATCCATTTATTCACCTCTTTCATATCTTCCATTCTGTTTCAGGCTGATAAACATCTTGATGATGTCATATCCACACATTGCGTACCTCTGCCTCCAGACATGTTTGAGTTACCATGGCAACTGGAGTAGTCATAGCAACCTGCGTAAATAGGCACACTAAACAGTAACCTATTAGTCACATGACTCCGTCTCTATAGCAACCATTGTTGTTACAACGGCATTGATGTTGTAAGTATTATAAATCAAAGACCTGAATGTGATTGCACTGCTCGCATATGGATACTAGAAGTGGCTGACTGACTACCTGTATTTAATGCTCTACTATCCCAATGCCTGTTTCGTTTGTCACAGTCTTAAAATTATACATTTTGGTTCGTCATTAAATGGATACTATAGTTTGTGTTTATGGTATTTCCATAGGAAAATATTATTTTATCCAAAGCTAGATAATGCTGTAGTTGTTGAGGTGTATCTTTATTTGGATATTATATTGTCTGTTGTTGCTAATGAAAATCTCTTCTGAAAACTAAATTGTGAATTTTGAATAGACTCAATGGTTTTCAGTCTTCAGAAACATGCTTATAATAATAAGTGCTATTTAAATCAATTATTAATATGTAATGGTTTTGCAAAACTGCAAAGTAATTTTGTACACAAACCATAGCAGGTCTCTAACATTTTCCAAAGTTGTCCTTTCACGTTGCATAAGCAACTGAGGTATACAAAAGAAACAAAATGAAAAAAAATTACTTCCATTCATATCTCATCTTGGATATACCGCTATGTTAACAACAGGCACTTTGTGATGGTTGCTCTAGTAAATTAGTGGGAGGCCAACCGTAGAATATCATTGGATGATAATGAGCCTAGATATAGGTCATCTGTGACCTAGATATGCATATAGGTCACCTGTGACCTAGATATGTATGTAGGTCATCTGTGGCCTAGATATACGTGTCGATCATCTGTGACCTAGATATGCATGTAGGTCATCCATGCCTCAGATATAGGTCATTTGTGACTCAGCTATAGGTCATTAGCAATGCCAAAATCTAGTCCAAAGGCATTCCTTGGTCAGCCCATCTGTTAGTAACGACTGGTCCCAGGACCAAACAGTAACTCTGCATACTGGTGCTTAGTAATATCATACCACTTATACAGTATGTGAGCTGCACAGTTAGGTTCTATGTTCTATTCGTCCAATGAAAGCATTGCTCCAACACAAAGCCTTTGAATTGCAAAACTACAGAGTTGTCTTTTCTTTTATTAAGATTAAAATAACAACTCCAGAATCATTATTTATTTGTACACTGTTCACATATTACTATTTACAACATAAACACAATATCTACAGCCCTTGGTGGTGATTGTCATCCCCTGTATCATCTAAAGCTTCAGTACCATTGAGATAAGCTTGTGATCTAGTATCTTGTATTGGTGACAGTGGTAGGGTGTGCGGGTAATGAGAAGCATAGCCTAAGTATCCCACACCTGGTTGCATGATAGTAGTAGTCATTGGGTGCATGAAGCTGGCCGATGTTTGTGAATGCAGGTACTGGCGCGGCTGATAGAACATGTTGTAGCTGCTGGAGGCTTCTAAAATAAATTACAATGAATAATATACAATACAGGTTGCACACGACATCTACAAGTGCACGTATATGAACGCATCGGTGGTGTACAACTTGCATATATCTTCTATAAACTTATATTATTATTGCACTACATTTTCATGCAAAAAATTAGTGTTGTCACACGTTATACATAGCAAGTTATCATATTTCACTTGGACTAAAGAGTTGTGCAGTGCTATAATTGTCTCATTATTTTTCCCAGTCCTACAATAAGGAGATAACTCTTTGCTATTTATTTATGAATTCCTTACCAGCGCTGGAAAGCAAAGCCGAACTATGAACCACCATCTTCTGCATCCAATCAGAGTTCATTTCTAATGCCTTCTGAACTGCCTCAACGTTACCAGAGTCTGCCAGCAGAGCCAGCCCAACTGCATTCTCTCTTTTCCACTTAGTTCTGCAACAAACATGTACTGACAATAATGTGTGGGTTCAACATGCAGGCCTGTAGAAAGCTGTAGAGCTGGTTTCAAGTCACAAGTTGACTTGACTTGCACATCAACTTGACTTAAGGCAGCACTGACTGGTCTTGTCTCCAAAATATTAGAAATGACTTGACTTGCTTGACTGAGGTCCGAATTGAACCCATCTCTGCTTCTAAGGGTAGTTTAGAAGAGATATGACTATCGATTACATGGTTGGTCATTGTAAATCTGTTTACACACATCGTGGCACGACCTTCACCTTGTGGCAGTGTGTCAGCACTACTGTCACTTACCGTCTGTTTTGATACCATGTCTTTATGTGTGTGTCAGTAAGCCCTAGCTGGTTGGCCATCTCAACTCTCTCGTGGACTGTTTGATATCTCTTCCTGTTGAATGAAGACTCTAGTGCCCTGAGTTGGTGCTCAGTAAATGCAGTCCTTGGCTTTCTTCTCTTCTCTTCTACACCGTCTGGAGTACCTAAGCCCGGTTATAAGCATCATTTTGATAGCTTCAGATCTTATGCTTATGAGCAAGGGCAGTAGGGTAAGAAAGAAGCAAGCTATTTTTAAGAAAGAGCAAAGGTCATTTCCTTTGCTACAGATGACAGAAAATCGAACGTTACAGCGACAGTTTATTGCGAAAAGTAATTTAAATAATTAGCTTGACTCGTTGTCATTCTATCCTATAAATAATAATACTACAAACACTATACCAGAGCAGTTTGGTTTGATTTGATTTTATTGCTGATGACAATATCACTATTACTTGGTGTAGAAGTTGTCATCTCTCCTTGTGCTTCTGGTGATTCCCACTGTTTCTCTCTTTCTAGTAGGTTTGCTATTCTATATGGTGACTTGGAAAACTGCAATGGGGGAGTCGACATTTTGGAATCTATGAAGACATTAAATAGGATTGACTTATAATACTTTGGTTACTACTTCACAAAGGTATGTGTAACTGTGTAAGTTTTATGTGTTTTTATACATTGATAAATACATTCACTTCTGACAGCCTTTGGTCAGAAGGCAAGTCCAGACTCCAATGACTTTTAAATTTGCCATTTGAGTAGTTATAATCAAAGCATATACATGTATATAGGGAACTTCTCCAATACAATTTGGCCAAAGAAACCAGTTTATTTAAAAACTTCCACTTTCAATTTCCTTTAGAAGCAATGTTCTATTCCTAGTAGACATACCTCCAATGTGTACCGATTGTTACAGCATACATATATAGTGCTTACCAAAAGTTTAAGACTGCCATTCACTATTTCCCCCATATACAATATGTACAGACATGTGTAAAATTATATTTAAAGAGTACCTTATGCAAATAACACACAGTGCATGTCGGTGCATGTGCAACCTGTATACAAGTTTATGTATGACATAATCAGGTAGACATTTTACGTACAATATTATATAGTCTCGTTGTTATAAAGAACAGAGAGGCAGACTGGCCTATTTCTCAACTTTAGGCCAAGATAACAACGCTCCTTCTTTGTCCAACCCAAACGCTCTTTTTTATTATAATGACATGTACACCTATGTAGCAAGTGACCCTCCAGTTACAGTCATGGTTGAACATGTCAGAAGTACTATTATATAAGATTGATAAATAATTAGAAGTCAATTATGTAGATCACTATCATATTTTTTATATTCATATACATTGCAACTTCACTGTTGACCAGCTAAAACTAATACTACGTTTTTGATCTACATATATAATATACCGAAGTTAAATTCAACAGGTTTAAAGAGCAATTAAGGAATAAATTGTTGATCACATTTACTGTATACCACATGTTTTATATGATATTTTTATGGCTATAATACTTTGTTCATGGGCATCCATGATTTTTTATGTGTAAATAGAAGACATTTCCATGACAACCTGTAGATAAAAAATTCCTTTAGCAAGTAATTTACTAAGAGCCCTGAACCTACTTACCCGCTACATATGCCTCTTGAATGTTTGCTGAGTGTCCGTTGAAAGGTATATCTCCAGCTCTTCCTTGGTGAACTTTTACAGATAAAGTGTGTGGATGCTGTGTACAATAAAGTCTCCACGCTATCCCTAGACAGTTAAGTAAATGTCGTCTAGCTCCACCCAGATAATTACAGTCTGTTGGTGTGCACACACTTGTTCCCATTTTAATAATTCTATGGGAAACAGAAAATTCCAAGTTAGATGGCATGCAGTGTCTCAATAAGAGTAAGGTGTTTGCAAGGTGATTTCTTGCAAGGTGCTCTTTAATCACATAAAAGAACACCTCTTTTAAATTGTCATTTAAGGCTGCAAATTGAAAGATTTAATGTATTTATTATTCACACTGATGATAAAGGTTTAGATTTCATGTTAGATAAAACATTTACAGTTAAATACTGTTGTGAGAAATGTATCGACCTACTGTATAATCCTGATATAGCTCTCTATATTACAGATCAGCATTGTACTATAGTCTTTACCAACATATCAAGTTTATATTCAGAGAATAGCATTTTCTTTTAGGGAAAATGTCCTTCACCTCATCTCCTTTAGCCGGCAAATTTTACCTAGATGCCATACACTATACTTTTTTTTCCTAACATGGTCATATGGCCTGCTCTGTACATTGGCGTGAAGTTACGAATCCTGTATTGTATTGTATGTTTACTAGGTAATCAAATCTTGTTATATGAACGTAGGTAGAGCTACATGTATGGGATGACAAGATTTTTGTTTACTGTATAATATAATTATTTATTTAGCATAATATTTAGCATTGATGCCAACTTAGGGTTAAGTTTAAAATATTGGAATTATAATCATGTAATAAACGATTATTTTATGATCGCTGTTGTTATAGTTCGCCTTTAGAGGAATATAAGGAGCAGCTACAGAAAGAAATTCTCCATGACACAAAAGAAATGGTGTACATGTAATGCACATCTATGCTGTAGCTATAAGCTGCTATGACTGCTTTAGCCGGAGACATGTTTCTGCATGCCATTTAGTAGCATTGTCTTCAAACCAAATTTTAAGTTCAGTTTCAAATAGCAACTAAAGTGTAATAGTTGGAACCAGGTTATAATAGGCAATAGGTAAAATAATAATGTGACAAGACTGTATGAAACCCTTTATGTAGTCATAGTATAATAATACAGTGAATGACGTGACCTCAGGAAGATGTCTAGACAGTGCTCTGCCAGATATGTCCCCTCTTCACCACCAGGGGTCAACACTGACCTATGATCATAGCATTGCTAGCAAAAACTTGATCTAGATTGTTCACCCAATCATGGGCACTCGTTACCAGTTTTCTACTGTTTGGAGTTCACTTGCTTTCAATCTAGAAAAAGCAATTTCAAATACCATCCATAATTCACTCACTTTTTACATGTATATCACCATTGACAATTGGAAAGTAATCGAATTATTGTAGATATTTTGCACATGTTGATTTTGTGGTAGGGTACGCGGGTGGTCTATCATCCCTCCTTGCTGTTCATCAATTTGTAGTTATTGTGACCAAACAGGTTAAGGTTACCATGTGTGCTTGTATCTGCAGAGGTACGATTTACCTAGCTCCCATAGTTGCTCTGGTGTTCAGTTCCATGAGGAACATGGGCTAACAAATTATGAGAGTAAGTTTTCCCACAACGAAGTTTACATGTACATTGTATATAAAGCTAAAGAGCAGTGACTTTATTGAAGTCCTGGCTGCATCCGACTATCAGAGAAAATTGTCTCAGCTTATTCCGTGAAGAATGGTGATTGGCCTGTGCATAGTAACCTAGAAAATAACATGCAAAATTGCTACAAGGACAAATAGGTCATCAAGGTAGGCACAAACTGGAATGACCAAATAACCAGTGTCCACCACAATTCACGGATGCGAGGAGGGGTGCGTGCATAAATATAAATTGATTAATTACAGTCATTATCTTAACTTTGTTGAAGTGTAACTATTAGTCAATTTATAGGTATGACATATTATTGTATTTCTAAAGTTATACATGGCTGACTAAATTACAAGTACATGGTAATTAACAACAGGAATTCTGAAACCAATACAGATTGCACATTTCATAAAGGCCTGTTATTACAATAGGGCTATCACTTTACAAGCACCTGTTCAGAGTGTGCGTGGGCACAAGAGTGTAATGCTATTATAATGATTATACAACAGTTACATGTACTTGTATGAATACAGAGTGTACATTATACCATGTCAGGGTCAGCCAGACGTCTCCGTATAAATACCTGGCACAAAACTGACATAAAGTTCATTTGTAAGAAAATTACAGGATTGATGCTGTTAGAGCTGTACTGTAGTGCTGGAACCATCTTTTTTACATTGCTGCATTTTAGTGCTAGATGTAGAAGTGCCTTGTGCACTTCAGAAATATGAGAGAAGTCGTCTTCTCTTTTTTTGATACCAGTTTGTGTAATGTCTAGGCCTACAACTATTATACATGTAGATGCATATGTGATGTGCACATATTATTGTGACATAATATTATTAATTATATGTAGTTCTTGATCACACCATTACATACAATGTATTGAAACGTACAGCTAGTAGAATAGTAAAATAATAATATCGTAATATTATGACAATTGCATACAGTTGTGTAATATAGTAACATAATAGCATAGTAGTGTAGTAATATAATAATTATATAGTAATAGGATAATATAGTAATACAATAATATAGTAATAGGATAATAATATAATAATGTAGTAGTAACAGTAACATAACAATTATAATGTGGCAATATAATAGTAATACATGTATAAATATTTGTAGTAATAGGGTAATATAGTAATATTTATAATGATATAGTGACATAATAATATATTAATAATATAGTATTGTTTTGAATTATATCAACATTTCACTTTTATTAATATTACAATGATTGAATAGCAAACATAATTTTGTAAATAATATTCTACCAATAACTCCTGTATTATTCCCTCTATATTGTCTGTCTTAGGTAGAGAAGGCTCCAACTACATTAGGTATGTACCACCCGTATCTTTCAATTATTATTTTAATAGCACAAGCTATGGACAAAGCTCTCATCTCTAGTGAGTTTGTTGGATCATATGCCACGGTAACGTCTGTATTTAGATTAGGAGTTATCATAGCATGTGCAAGTTGTTGGCGGTCTGCCGATCTCAAATGGTAAGTGACAATAGGGCTTTCAGTTTCTGAAATTTCAGGCACCATTTGTAATATAGCGTTGCGTGCTCCATCGTATATTAAATTATTCCCTATATAGCCAACCACTTCATTCCCAGATCTTGTGACTCTGTTTGTTTGTGCTCCTCGTAGGGATTCTATCATAAACACAACGTTGTTCATCCCATCCACTATGTGAGCTGTACTTGTCGCACCGTCTGCATTTCTAACTACGAATACTTTTAGGCAATGGCTCTCTGGGATATCCGGGCGAGTAATGGTATAAAGAGAGAGTGGGCCAGTTCTTTCAGGTGTAATGAACATAGCATCATCAAATTGGGATATTCTTTCCAGTGAATTCCAAGGAATAGGAGCGACTGCTTGCGCTGGACAAACAGGGGGATTGCGTGCCGTATCTAAATGCTCACTAATAAAAGTTCTCAAGGCAACAGACAGAAATATCACCTTTGTCCTGTTATCTTTGTTTTCTCCAAAAATAACCTTGAAGAGGTCTGGATGATCTAATGGCCTATTGGTTATTATATTAAACCTTGAATAAATTAGGTTTTCATTGAGACAGACAAGATCAAATGTATGTGCAATTTGCCTATTTAAAGTTGTTTTAAATCTGCGTGACAAATCGGATGTTCTCACCTCATTACCGTAAATATCTGCTATATGTGCATTGTTGTAGAGTTGTATCTTTACTTCACCGTCGCTAGACAGATTTCCATGTAGAATAAAAAAAAGACTGTTGCAGTTGTACACCTGTGTGACGTCACATTCAATGTGACGTACTATATTTAGAGTCGTAGATGGGAATTGATCGCTGTGATCCGTGAAAAGATCACATTGGAATTGTTCTGTGTTTCTCAGAGTAGCTTGTACTTTATAAATCGTAGCTGCAAAGACTTTGTCTAAGAATCTCAGTCTTTCATCATTGTTGTCTAGCCTTGCATTTGCAGATGCCATTTTACAGGTATATTATGACTTGTGAGCTAAGGTGTTTTTGACCTGCAAGCCTGCTTGCATTACTCACTCATTAGATAATGGAATTCGGGAACTCGTTGTAAAAATATTTTAGACATTTCATAATTATTTTAGTCTTAAGGAATTTAATGGCTTCAAAAATGTTAAAAACTGTAATCTTTGATGTTATGGGGTTTTGGCCATTTTTTTATAATTTATAATGATACATCTTGGGTTTATACTAAATTAGTTGTGTACCTTGTTTTACTAGCTAATATAGAGTAGAATGAGTTAGCCACCTACATGTATTATATTGCTACACGTGAGTGCTAGACATGCCAACCTTAGCCAAGAAAAATGGCTTAAAATGGCATGAAATTGTAAAGTTGTTAAAGTTGACTAAAATGTTTAAGCTAAACATATTGGACACACATTCCTAATTGTTGCAACGCAAGAGTCATCTGTATCCCCTGTTGTACTATCATTTGGTATGACTTGAGAGACATGTCTGGTCAAAATTGCATCGTTCATATCTCACACGAGTTATTCACTCCATACCATAGCCTGAGTTTTCTAAACTTCTTTAATTTTCTTATTTCTAAGTATACATAACTTTTGAATCTTTCCTTGCATCGCTTATTGGGTGTGGAGTTATTGTCACCATGTACTGACAAAACCTTTGTGATCATAATATTCTATAAGACACGTATATGTATATATCTTATACAATAAGGATGCAAGCAGAAAAGTTTGGCAAGATGCTGCACTTAAATTTATATGTTTTACGTTTTTCTAGTGTTCAGAATTATACCAAAAACATTTCTTGTGATAACTTCATGAACTTGACTTTAAAGTGATATCTACATTTGTACATGCCAATGATTTTTCCGGCAAAAGTCAATCAAAATTTGGTGTTGTTATATCGACCTCCAAGTTTGTTTTACATGGTTGCAATGAAGTAGTGAACTATTTGTTTAAATAGCTAAAACCTTGCCATGGTTAGACCCAAAGTGAGATTGAAAATGCAGCACAACCAAGATAAATGTATATTCGAGTACCTACTCACTGACGCACGCACGTGACTCACTCATACAGAAGTTCAACGACCAGGTATATTAGTTGTTCAATGTGATTTATTTAAGTCTCAATTTTGACAACACGCTACCATTTCAGTTATAGAATAGTAACATCTTTGAATCATGTTTACTATTCTATAAAATATGTGATGATGTAAAATTTCTCCACGTGAAGGCTAGCAAGAGTTAAATATCCAGGTGTCTTTGCCAAGGGGCTGGTAAATACCATACTCCTCAATCATAATTTTAATAGCAGAAGCGATTGTCATCACCTTGTTTCTCTGGTCCATGTTGGAGCTAAACTTTATATCTAAGTCGTTTCCTGCGCATGACGATATCCTTCCGTCTTCCCCGTCAATAAATCGCTGTACTACTTTGTAAGGAACAAATCTTTCTCCGCAAGACTCGGACTGTGGTAGAGTAGTAAGTAGTGTTTGTTCGTCGGAATCGTAAGCGCCACCTACAGTCACTGAACCAATCAGCTCTCCTCCTGGCTGAACTACTGAACTTACTTTCTCACTTCTAATGTTATAAACAGTAAATATAGTTTTACCTTCTGTATCTTTAACATGTGCTGTACATACGCACCTCTCACCGGTAGACACATAAATGTTAAGTCGAGCGTTACATTCTGTTTCCATTTCACCCTTATGTACCTTGTATAGACTTAGAGATCCAGACTGCTTTGGAATTATCTTCAATTGGTCTCCAAGCTCGTGTATTGCACTGTTACATGCAGCCATTCTAATCTCTTAGGTTCTTTATGACAAAATCGTTTGTTTAGTATTGAGTGTACATGACTTGTATATTATTCACATGGGAAAAAGCAATAGCAAGAAAATATGTCAACTATGATAAAAATTTTCATAATACATTATTGGAATCTGGAATTTATTATGGTCATATTTTTCTTAATTATTATGTTCACAAGAATTACATGTAAAGTGTTGAACTTTTTACTGTTTAATACAAATCTTTGGAACCCAGGTCCATAATTACAGTTGATTAAGTTATATTTTATATTTATCACACCATAATAGCAATACAGATACTGTATTGTCTTGCAAGTTCAGAAGTGCAAGTTTCAAATTCCTCGCTACTTTTATAAAAATTTGATGGCCTCAGATATTTAATTTCTTGCCAAGATTCATCACCCATTTAATTGGAGCATACAAAAGATGCATAATGATAGAACAGTGAAATTTTGGAATTACCTTCCCTTGTGACAGTATACATATAAATATTACGCATCACCCAAACTACCCTGCTGTGAATGAGGTAGATGTTTAAACTAGGCGTAGTATTATGAAGAAGGAAATACCAATGTTGCTTCATGAATTAATAACAACTTTTTTATTTAAAAAATAAATATCCATGGTATTCTATAAATAATGAAAAAAGGCTAAAAATAGCTTGTGAAAAACTATAGCTAACATGACCTATTGTACATAGAAGGAACATTGTGTGAAGTAAAGCATTTAATGAATATATACAACTACACTGTGTTCCAATGATATCTATATTCTACACATATACAACTACATTGTGCTCCAATGATGTCTGTATTCTATACATATACAACTACATTGTGCTCCAATGATCTCTCTTCTATAGAAGTGGACCTAACTGCTGAATATTCTATAGCTTTTTTACTAGGCTCACACTGACTAAAGAAAACATTATAATATAAATATTCTAAAACTAACACTTTGGAAACTTTATTAAATCATGGTTATATTATATTTTGATTGTTTATATATTTACAGCTCGTCTAAGTCATGTAACTCAGGCTACAATATATCCTTATATGCACACATGAATAACTCAGGCTACAATATATCCTTATATAAGTGACCACTGCCACATCAAGACTGATTATGTTACCTACTGCTTGCGGTCTTGTAAATTACATGTATGTACAATATACACTACATCTATTTCATCACACAGATGAGATCACATGACTAGCTCCCAGATGTCACATGATCAGGTACATTGGGATGATAAAGTCTAGATGACAGCCTTTCCATTGCTAGAGTATACATGGTGTAGGAACCTAGTATATCAGGGTTGCTCTACAAGTAGGAATAATAATAGATACTGATACTGATATGTACACTGATCATCTAGTTAAACATTATAAAACGCTTTATGGAGCTAAAATAATGCACTATTATATGACATCTTGACAAGAACTGCATGTGTCTGAACTCGAATAATAGACCAATCAATAAATTCAAACTAGTTATATATTAGTGAGACTCGTTGGCTCTGTTTCTCCTAGTAATATATCATACGTTATATGTAAACATACCATGAGAGCAGTAAACATGTCTCTTGCTGTGATTGGTTCACTTCTCTGTATTAAAGAACCAGCTTTAGCTAATGTTTGTACAGAATGGGCTTCTTCCCTTTGAGCTAATAACACAGCATCATCAATTTCCCTACAAATTAGAGGGCACACAATTACAAACAAGAGTATGTCTGCATGCACAACACTTCACATTGCACATCTACTGTCCCAAATAAACTGGCAAAAGCACAACTGCTCTCCATTCTAAAAACCAACAAAATAAACCTCTAGTACATATTTGAGATTTGTCCTCTCTGTATAACATAACGGGCATAAAAATATACTTATTCTACTGAAACAAATTGAGGACAAAAATTTACAAGGAATAGAAAGGCAGATACCGCTGATTATACATGTTCACTACAGTTTGGGATTTTCGATTTTAATTGCCGTAGTTGCTAAATAGGAATGATAACTCCAAACTGTCTACGTGAGTAAAGTATATTAGTATTTAGAGTCACTTACTCTTTAGCAGTGTCGTACGCAGACGGTACAAAGTAAGTCGGTACGTCTATACCTACGTACTGCTTCACCCTCTCTGCCTGCGATATCCTGTAACCACGGCGACAGGAAATCATGTGACTCACTACATTCTTCAACATTTCCTGTAACGAGGAAAGCGAGTGAATATCCACCAAGAAAGTGTACAGATTTTATGGAAGCTGAAGAGAAATTACAAAAACAACCTTGTCCTATAATAACTATGGAGTGGAGTTGTGCGACCTTCAAATCTTGCGAGAAGCATATAAACAATAAACAATTATTAATAATCTACAACTTTATAATATGTAATGCAAGTGGAGTTGCCATTTCTCCCAATAGGAAAATTAAAGGAGACAACTCCTATTCAGTGACTTGAGTAAGAGAGAGAAATATCGGTCAATGTGTGACAGACAGAGGGGTTCTTATTTGGTTAGTTTTGCTACTGAATATTGGAATGTTCAATTTCTCTAATAATAATGCATTCAAAGTAGAGAAGATGAGCTAATTACAGCAAATGAAAGCAGCAGTTGCCGAATGAATAATGTTATCGGCCAAGTTAGCACAGACACTCATTGTATGCATTGAAATATCCAATAGGAATGGGAGAGTCGTACCTCTGTAGCCAATGAGATCATAGTATAGATATCGTCCTGTACATTCTCTAGACCACTCTCCCATGCGGCCACGTACAGTCTACCTTCCACCATACCTGGGTCAGGTAGGAGCCCGTGGTCAGAGCTAGCAAATGCTGTAACAATTATAATATATGTATCAGTAACATGTGTAGCCTACAGCTAGACGGATTCCATGTCCAAAGTCAAGTCGTGGAATACAATTGAATTGTGGGAAGAGCTGCTTATAGTAAATTGGAAATTATTCAACAAAAAGAAACCGTAAGAAATAAACAGTATCATCATAAGTCATCTCGGTCAATCATAGTTTGTACTAAGGTCAGGCTTTATTTAGAAAAGTATAAAATTATAATAGAGTGGTAAGGCAGTGGCGCATCTCCCTCTCCTACACTAATACACCATCAAAAAGAACACAGGCTAAGGAGAAATAAATACATGTCTACTTACACATTTTGGTGCTGGCTGGTGGAGTAAGCAACCTCTGTACTTGTCTCAGCTGATTGGCTGGTTGAAAGCGTTGCTAAGGACAACAATGTAATCAATAATAAAAACACGATTAAATGGCATTACAACAACCAGTGCTCAAAAAAGGTAGAACTCCTAACTTTCCAACCATGTCTCTTGAAAGCAGGTAAATGAATCAATTTCAAATAATCGCAACCACCTACTACAACATGATATGGTAGAAAGGTGTTTCTGTTAAGAATTTTAAAAACAACTTCCGAAACTTAGCTTTGTTCACACCAATATAAAACCATGTGTTTGTATCACAATACAATAACTTACTGTAAAGTTAGCCTTAGAAGCTGGTTTAGCTTTCGCCGACCTCTGCCTCTGTACTACGGGAGGAGGGGATTGCATTGTGATTATGGAAGGAACTCTGTTTAAATCTTTTGTGCCTGTAGATATGCAGAAGACAGAACATAATGTCATAACACAGCTCATTACATACCGTCATATTCTCTACTTATACGTCATGTAAGTTGCCTTCCCTTTAACCAATACTGTTGATCAGTACTAGTCCAGGTTGAATTAATGGTGAATGAAAATTTCAGAACAAAAGTAATTTGGTCAAAAAACCATTCTGAATTATAATCTTAATGCAATTATCTTGCAATTAGGAAAATATAAGTAATTATAGCGTCACAGCAACTCACCTAAAGCACTGCCCACTGATTGGCATCTTTTCAGTATTGCTAACAAGAACTGGTTGTGAACATGCACTAAAAGAACACAAAGATCACATGTGATTGCTAAGATCACGCATGATTGCTAAGATCACGCATGATTGCTAAGATCACGCATGATTGCTAAGATCACGCATGATTGCTAAGATCACGCATGATTGCTAAGATCACACATGATTGCTAAGATCACGCATGATTGCTAAGATCACATGTGATTGCTAAGATCACGCATGATTGCTAAGATCACACATGATTGCTAAGATCACATGTGATTGCTACAGCTAACCTCCAACATATTACTACAACAGCGTCAGCACACTTTTAATACAGTCTGAGACAGCTTTAAAGGTTTTCTTATAACAGTGAGTTGGCTTCACAACCATTTTTGGAATAATGCAAAAGTAATTTATATTCGTTAAAAATTGTTTTGTTAAACGTAAAGTGATTGGTAGTTAATTGTTGTGAAACCATACTTATATATAAAAACTTCACCATTTCAACAGAGAACAGAATGGCTGAGTGGTTTGCACTTTGGTAAGTGGTGCAATGGGTGCCGAGTTCGAGTCCCAACAGAATCCACTCGGCCTGATGTTCTTTTTTAACTTTCTTTTTGTTTCAGAATGAAAAATGTGTAATTAAAAATAAATACTGCACATAAAATGTTTTCGAAAGAGTAGCCATGCGTGGTATATTGTAACAAAAGGCTACAACATCATATTTTAAATCGCTAACCATATGCCTAGTGGTATTGGTTCTGGACTTCCATGTGGAAGTCCCACGTTCAATTCCCATAAGGGTCATTGGTGGTGTTAGGAAGAGCATCCAGCCACAATTGCTCCTGTGCCTCATATAAACTTTGCCATTGGTGAAGTGTCTTCTCCACCCCAAATTAGAAAAAATTCAGATCTCTTTAGATCACTGCTTTCTTACCTGGGTTTAATAGCAGGAAGTAAAATTGGTAAGTTTTTAAGTTTAACCATATGCTCTCTGCTGAAGAATTTAGAAAATATCTTTGCGGCACAAACCAGAGAACCTGATGGAATGATTTATATAAGTACATCGATGTCATGGTAATAAGCCTAGTTTATTACATACCTGTATCCTCAGTGAAGAGTAACCTAGCTTGTCCATCAAACTCCTCTTTACTCAGCTACAAAAGTTATTAAAAGATTTATTTTTGACGTTTACCGCCTTTAAATTCCCTCAACAACAACAAGTAACGCTTATCGTATCGCAAACAGCTAATTGCAAACAGGATCACGCTATTCTGACAATTAAAGTTACAAACTAAATGAATACTTACACAGCAAATCTATGCTACAACAGCAACATCAAGAAACAAATGGAAGATGACCTGATTCAGCAAGCAGAAAGCTACAACTTTATTAAAGCTATGCTTTATGCAGTAAATAGGAAATTGTTACAATTTACACTAGTCTAGTGTTACAGTTCAGAGTACGAAGTTTTCAGTCATTTCGCCCGTACTTTTTAAATTAACATGGTTAACAGGCATATTACAACATGAAGTAGTATAAAACATATTTCTATATCAATAATTCTAAATGAAAATCTATTGTGATTGCGTATCGAACCAACTAACCTTTCCGCGAAACCAATTTCCCAAGAGAGCCAAGTATCTGTAAATATATAAATAGCATTTTATGGAAAATTTAGAAGGTTATAAAAGTGTAATAGCATGTGAACCAAGACAAGACATACATGATTGTGTGTTGAATTCCGAGTGCCATAAGCCTCACCAAGCACAGCAAATATTAATCACAACCATTTCATAGATAGACTGAGTCCCCACCTACCGCTTCATTTTATCCTTGAGGACGCTCTGTACCTTCCTTCGAGACACATTGAGATTCGAGTCCATATTCATCCAGCTAATGACATTGCAAATTGTATTGTTGAGAGTTACAGATTTCAAAGCTCTATTTTATTGAAACTTCAGTGATTCAGAACCAAAACTATAAAACTTCCATACCGATCAGACCTAGAGCTGACATGAAACTAACAGGTAAATAACGAACTCTGCATGGATTCTAATCCATAAAACATTTCATGTGTCTCATATACACTTGCAATACAAACAATCACCAGAATGTTAGGGGGTTTGGCCCTTTTATCTCATAATATATAATTTTATTTATGCGAGGAAATCTTCAATTGAGCAATCAAACTCGTTTCATATCAATGAAAATACCAGTCCCTTACTGGGGTTTGAACCTGGGGCCGCTGTGGCACCTAACCGCTAAGCACAGTGAACAGAACAAGAACATGCTACCACTACACCAGCTCAGCAAACTTAACAAAATAAGCTTTGCTGACGAGCAATAGATGTGTACTGAGCCAACTGCACACAAGGCACCCTTCATATTAGGGCCACCTTGCTAATTATGAGGTGTTGGGGGTTTGGCAATTTTCCCATATAGTTGATCTTAGTCTATGCTAAGAATTTTAGAATTTCATTTGCCAGTGACTTGATGTCACATCTATGAAAATAGCCCATCATTGACTGGGGTCTGAACCGAAGGCATTTAATTGCCTGGCACATTGGACGGAAGAGAACTGCACCAGATGATCTCAGCAACATGAACATTGAAAAGGAAATTTCGCTGGCAACCAGTGAATGTGCACTGAGCCAACTACACACAGGGCAAAATACTCTGATGACTCTAATAGTAATAGTTCCTCTTTTCCCCTGACCTGAGATCTAGGAACTTAGCCAAGACAAGACAATCATAGGCCTATATTTTATATTTACATTAAATTTATTAATATATTATATAACAATAGTAATAATCTTATTAATTTCAAACTCTTATTATTTTATACCCGAAAATCATCTCATGATTATTTTGATTTTCCAAGTTTAAATATTCATGATGATCATGAATATTTAAACTTGGAAAATAAAAATGAAGTAAAAGTTCAGACTAGAAATAAATAGGCCCTCTCTTTTTATACCGGTAAAAAAACCCGCGATCAATGCTCATAGCAAGAAATTAGAATTAGGAGGTTAGAGTTACTCATATTTAATGGATATTTATTTGTTTATACCAACGACCTTCCTGTCGTTGTTGATACAAAATTCTACCGGAAAATTGGTATTTTGGTTACTGCTGGACTCGCTATCGTTAGGCACTGTTCTAAAAATCCTCTTTTCTAACGGGGTTACTTCTATGGTTCCCCGATTCTTTACAGTCGGGCACTTTTGCGGTTGGTTTCGAATAAAATGGCCTAGAATTTAAAAGTATGTAAGGAGGAGACAAATCTTGTCGGAATTCCAAGCTGCATGTACGTAAAAATGTACATGTACATACTATATTATTTTGCTAACACAGTGCAGTCGAATATATTTACAGTGGACTTTTGAAAGTGTGATAAAAACGTGACAAAATGTAACTTAGACACTTCAACAATATAATGACACTCTAGTTGAGCTCTACAAAAAGTTTTGAGAGTACCGAGTAGTGTTCCAAACAGCATAGCGTTCTGTACACTATATACATTAGTTTGCAGAAATTAGGCTAAACTTTGTTTTGTGAAACTCGTAAAGAAGTTCACCGAGCACTGACAAAGGTCTAGTCTTCTTTGAAATTAACACATCAACCCATTTCAGCAGTATTATAAATGGAGGTGTGTACTTCAAATGGCCTAATTACCTTGTATCAACTGCTGTCCTATCAATGTTGGCAGCAATAGGATTCTATTATGCATTCACTGGTGACAAACACTAAACTACAAAAGAGCTTTTTATTGGCTGGAAACCTGCATTGGTCATCATTGTATAATCTGTTTTAGAGTTATGCTCTCTTAGCTTCAGATAGCTAAATGGAATTGTTTTCACATTGATGTGAATGAATATGTATCATAGAAAACCATAATGTGAACAATAGCCTAAGTACATTCCACGAGTAACTGCATGGGAACAAAGGCTACTAATATGCAAGTATAGGTTTTTTTAGATAAATAAAACTCTTTATATTGTACAAGGTAACAAATATCCAGAGATGCCAGACTCGAGTTAAAGACTCTCACTAGAGTTAATTCAAGCAACATTTTATGGCTTATTATAAAGACTCTAACTTGAATACACAGCTGTCAAAAACTTGTAACTTGAATTGTAATTCAATTATGGCTATGGTCAAAGACTCTCAACTCACACATCATTATGTTGAAATAGTCAATAACTCGAGTTTTCATTGGGCAGCTGTGAATTGTAATGAATAGAAATAACCACAGTTATAACCATCAACCACAACCACAATTATAAGACATTTTACACTAAAACTGTGACATTTTGCTTTGAAATTTGAACTTCTAACACAACTTCCTAACAAAATTTCACCATAAGCTAAACAATAATACAATAACTCTATAAAAAGACTCGAGTTGAACAAGCAAAGAATTGAATTGAAACTTGCTTGTAGTTAACTTGGATAACTTGACAAAAACTTGAGTTTCTGGGAACATGCAAATATTTAACTCGTAACTTGATAGTTTTTATTTGTCACTGAAAGAATTGACTTGTAACTTGAAGAGTCCCAACTAAGAGTTGGCCATGGAAACTTGAGTTTCCAAAATAAAACTTGCACACATCTCTGCAAATATCACATATATATAATACATCATATATTATAGGGTATATGAATGCAGAGATTACATGATGCAAAAAAAAAGTTAATGCAAATATTTATAGAGAAAAGTGGTAAAAAAGTTGAAGGCAGGTTAGAGAGAGCTATCAAAGTTGCATAGATACTGTTAGAGTCAATACTGGGGCAGCTTTGTGCTCTGTAGCCTGAGGACTTGCAGCCTGAGGACTTGTAGCCTGAGGACTTGTAGCCTGTAGGTAGCCCGTAAGACAACAAACTTAAATTTCACTGTAAATCAGATGATGGTTCAATGTATAGAGCTTTGGTCAGGCTAATACTTGTAAATTGTTCCTCTACCTTCTAGTCATCTGTTGCGGAGACGCATATAGCATTCAACTCCTGTGATGAAACATGAAGAGCATCGTGACGATTATCCACTAATATCTCCACAAACATTGTATCTTCCACAACAAAGCCTACAACATATGAAACTAAATCAACATCTCAGATATAGATAGAGAGGAGAAATGTAGATAAAAATTTAACAATAACGGCATCAGACAGGAATAAACACTTAAGATAACGGACTAACAACAAAAATTTACTGCACTGCATTATAGACTGAGAATATCATATTAACCTGCACTTTAATGTACACTGTAGTTACCTGAAAAGTATGTAACTATTTGCAGAGATGAACGGAAATAGATAATATGAAAATATCGGTCTCTGCCATGTCATCCATATACAATATATCCATATCCAACATTAACACAAATAGTTTAAAATATTAGATCTACTGCTCCCCCCCCCCCCTCCTCCATTCTTCATATAAAACTCGGACTAAATAATAACAGAAACAAGGTTTTGGTAAACAGTTGTTTGCTCAGATCTTTTGAATATTCCATATTATATAAAAAATATGAGATAAACACATTCTGTATGCAACTTGACTACGTACCCCTATACAGGCAGGCTGGATGTACTATACAACTCACCACTTTCTGGAGCAAAGACCACAGTCTGTTCAGCAAACTGATGAACACCAGATTGAATGTTCATCTCAGTTACTGGTCTCTGGAAAGAAGGGCAATCCGGTTCTGGTCTCAACTCTTCTACTATGTCTGGTCTTGCCTCCTGGTTCCTCAACTTCATTGCAACCTGTAGATTAGATTGCAGGGATACACCCAACATTTTCATGCTTTAATTTTAACATTCCAAAGAAAGTCACCAGTTAGAATAATAAGTATATGTATGAAGGAGTGCCTGAGCAACGAGTAATACCAATACAAATACCTTCTGCTGAAATGGCCAAGACAAGAGAGCATCATGGTTTCCTTTCATCACAACAAAAAATAGTGAAATGTGTGTGTTCTTTCCATTTCCATCACCTGGTAAATTGAAAAAATAGTCATAGAGAACCATGGATGCCTAAATGTACATCCATAACATTTGTAAGACCCTCCTAATGGACACAACATGTAAACACAGTACAGTTTTAATGGCACCAATGACTTCTAGAGCCCGTACCATTGAAGTAAATTCTGGCACACATCTTGTAACCGTAGACCTCAGTGTAGAAAGGATGACTATAGATGCTGTGTCTGGTCTGCGACTCGTCCCTCCGTCTCTGAACATTGTCTATCTTCCAGATGAGATGTCCATTGTATGATGTCTGGAAATGATCAGCCAGACCATAATTAAATTTAAACTACACCTATACAGTTGTTACAATGCATAGTGTTATTTGTACCCAACAATATGTGCAGAAAATTTCTCGTAAACATTATTGTGGACTAGCCTGAAGTTTGAGCAGCACTAACTTTCTAACCCAGGGGTCGCAACTGTTTGCGACCTACAACAAAGAGGGTCTGAAATTTGGAACTATCTTATCTTTTTTGCGACCCCATCGACCCACCGTCGCGAAGACACCTATGATCTGTGTACCATTACGAAACTGAAATCCAATGGCTTAAAATATTTCATAGGTTTATTGCAGCAAGGTGAGGTTAGTTCCCCTTTTAAAATAAAATGTATTGAGAGAGCCCCAAACCCAGTACAAACCACACAATCAATCAATCCCCTAAAAGCTAGGAGCTAATATCAGATTACAGAAAATTGAAAAAATTCATAATGGATAAGAGTCTATGTGGAAAGCACTGCTTAACCTAGACCAATGAGAGAAGAAAACCACATATTATAATAATGCTTAATGTATGATGATTGACGTTTATTTATTTGGTTACTGTCCTGTCCGCCACCATCCTATCTAACCATCTTATTTAACGGACTTCAAAAGACTTCAAAATTTGTAAGAGTAACAAGAGCAACAAGAGCGCATACATCAACCTACCACCTCAATGTGGTCACATACCCGACAGAAACTGGCTTTTCTTGTAGATACAGGGCAGAGGTGGGTCTTTAGCACCCTCTACAATCAGCCATCTTGAATGAATAAGAATACATACCATCTGTATACGACTCATGGTAGTCTTCTGGTCTAACATCTCAGCGGCCCTGATGTTACTTAAAATCTTTAGCCTGTTCACAGATTTCGCTGTCTCAGCTTCCTTTTTGCCCATCTCTTCGATTAAGCGCAGGAACGCTGCCTGATATGACGTCAACCTGGAAACAGCATCAAGTTGACCTAACCTGATTGGGAAAATCTCTCCCAACAGTGTGATCTCATAAAAGACCTGCACAGTAGCTGCTCAAGGTTAGTTGTAGATAGCAAGGAAAGTAATGGCAATGGGACATAAATACCTTTTCCACACAATTCAAATGTTAGATAATGGTGATAATGGTTAGCTACAAAATGATTATCAGTCAACAGATAGGGACTAATGAGGTGATTAAAATAAACTAATGTCAAACGCATAAAAAAAGAGAAAGAGGGAATATAAATGTGACATATTGATTATTAGACACAAAAGGTATTCCACTGACGTTATGTCACATAGTTACCATAAGCATGGCTTCTTAAACAAGGCGAACTCCTACAAGAATATGGATGGGTCCAAGTGAACAATCACCGACAGTGTTTAACTTGAGGATTTATAAATGGTGGAGAAAACTAAACGGACCAGATAAGGGAAGTTTGGTTTGCTAGAAAATCAACAGAATAAATATTTTATAATACTAGACACATCTTATTTGATTTTTATTCCGGATATTTCGATACTAGTCCAGAGGAAAATAAATAAATTTTGTTTAATAAATTTGTTTAATTTCCTTTAATGATGACGCAAAGACTAGTTCTAGTGTCATCATTAGATGAAATTTAACAAATTTATTAGCTTTAAAATATAAAGAATGAAAATCATACAATGCATATAGTATCACTGCACATCATCGACATTATTTTTCCAATAAACATTTTGTATAAAAATGATTTAGCCCATAATTGTTATACTTTATTTCTTCAACTCGCTTAATAAATAGCCAGCATTCCTGACCAATCAGAGATGGAAAAGAGAAGGGGAGGACTTACTTGTAAACGTCCTCTTCCAACAGCTCGGAGAGAGCTATTATGCCAGCGATGGCTTTCTCATTGCTAGATTCACTTTCTGCAATCTTCGAATATAACAAAGAAATGCAAAGGTCAAAAGTCAAAGGTCAAACTTATGTGTTATAAAACACTGTTTAGTAGAATATTAATGCTTGCGGTCAGACTGTTTAAAACAATACTAGATTGGAGACATGGCTCAGAACTATACAGTCTGTGAAAAACTGTCTGTCAGTAAATGAGTACTTAAAGACTGAAACAGAGAAAGCTTTTGAAATAGTATTCAATGATTAAGTCTCATAATCAAACAGATAATTGGTGTCATAAATAGGCATAACACAAGATCCTTATTTTCGCAGGAGAAATTTTGTTGTGACGCTGAGTTAGGCATGGTTTCCTCCAACCAAGCAAAGTCCCAGGCGCTAGCTCTTTCGACCATATTAGGATTTTCAAATCTGACCTAGGCCAGTCCAAGAGGCCTCAAAGTTACCGATAGGCTCAATGAATGCCTTTAAATGAGTCAGCATTCAGGACTTACCATTTACTAACAATGCTTAAAACCACTCTTCAGCATTAATAACAATATTGCCTACATGTAGTTGTGTGGTAATGGTTTTTCTCATACCTCAATATTTGATAATTCCACCATCTTACACCTGAGTTGTGGATAGAGTTCCAGCATTCCCCGAAGATGAACATCGGCATACAGAGAGTCACTTAGGTGCTCACACAACTTTACCTCTCCTGTCCAAAGAACAAATTGAACCTCAGATAACTTTGAGATATGAGATTCACCTGAATAGTGTAACTAGAGCCCATGACCGTATCTATAACTATTCTAGCTTAATTGTCTCATAACAAAAATAAAATATTTTCACATTACTTTGGGTGAGTGGCTTCACTTTTCTCAAAACGATTAAATACATGCTAGCCAGTATTACTTCACTCGCCACTCCACAGCCTAGTACCCTACACAGAGCTGACAACATAGCAAAATATTCACCAATACAGAAAACTAAAGGACAGTGCAGAATTAGAAATGTCTCACCATTCCACAGCCTAGGGGGCACCCCTGGATGACACAGTTCATCAGGTGAGAATGAAGATCTTCTCCCTGTGCATATGGTTTTCTACAGATGTTACATGTAGGAGGTTTCTTCTCACATTCTGCCACGTGTTGCTAAAGAAAGAAATAAACATGCTGAACGTGTCAAAGAGTGAGGGAGAATAATTCAGAATACTTGAGCACTCAAGGGCTTAAGTTAATTGTTTAGTACTCTATTCAACTCACTGATAAACCTTGACTCTGTATTCCTCTCTTTTCACATTTATTTGGACAGTCAACGATACGGAAAGGGCAGGAGTTGGTAGCATGTTCTGACTTAGCAGAGAATCTAATGGCATCAGCACATTTCTCACAGGCCACAAGTCTTTCTTTACAACTGATCATGTGATTCTATTAATTTAAAATAAATCCCCCAAATTAAGCATGACAACGAAGATATATAAAGTAGCACTAGACTTTTATCCCCCATATTTTGGTACTAGGCCTAGTATGGTCATCAGAGTAAATTTAATTTCCTCTGATGAGGACACTAGGACTAGTATCGAAATATGAGGGATACACATCAAGAATACATCTACTGCTACTTTATAACGTAAAACCAACATCTTCAAATGAAAATATATACATGTACATAACCATAAGAGAGAGGAACTAAAAATAATAGCTGGTCAGTACTCAAAGTGAATCATACTTTGTCTGATAACTTTGGTCGATTGCCAAATCATCTTGTTAAAATGTATATTTAGAATGGGTTAATTTTAAACAGGGTAATGGGAGGGTTGAATTAAGTAGAGTAGCATACAATTTAGAGAGTAGGTGGATATAGAAAGATGTTACCTCTAGCGTCCTGATGGTAAGCTTGTCCGGAGTGTCACAATAATAAGGACAGTTTACTTTAAATCTGTTGACCTCTCTGTTAGCTGCATAGTCCTTAATAGCATCTCTAAACCCTGCAATCCCTAATACAATGTCAACGTTAGGCTCTTTTAACAAGCTTATATAGCTTATAGCTTATATATAGAAGACCTACAAGTTCTGTTAAATATTGTTGTATCAGAAAGTAGCAATAAAGGCCTGTCTCTAAATGTGAAGAAAACAGAATGCATGGTAATATCAAGAAAGGACATAAACCCTACATGTAGGCTAGAAAGCAATGGAGAGATAATCCAACAGGTTAGAAAATTTAAATATCTTGGATACATGATTGGATTGGATGGTAAATTTATAACTGAAATAAAGAGATGAATTGCACCAAGTTACGGCCAATTATGTCTAACAGAGCTATCCGAACATCAACAAAGTTTAGAGTACTAAAAACCTATGTGTGGTCAACACTTTTGTATGGCAGTGAAAATTGGACACCTAATATGGAAATGGAGAGACGACTCGAAGTGACAGAAATGTGGTTCATCAGAAGAATATTGAGAATATCCTGGAAAGAGAAGAAAACAAATGAAGCAGTCTTAATGCAAGCAAATGTTGAAAGATCATTAGTAGGAACAATAAGGAAGAAGCAACTACAATTTATGGGTCATGTATATCGACAGAAAGGTCTGGAACATCTTACTCTAACAGGAAAAATCGAGGGTAAACGTAGCAGAGGCAGACAAAGAATAAAATACATAGATAGTTTGAATAACTGGATATCAGGAGGTAACATTAAGCAAGGAAACATAAATTTCATGAGAAAGGCTGATCTGAGGAGTGAATGGCAAGACATGATCACCAATGTTTGTGCCAGACCTGGTACCTAAAGAAGAAGATATAGCTTAAACATATGATTCATGTTTACAAAATTACAACTTCTTATACAAACACAGCAGAACTTGACCCTGAGTAGTAAAGCACTACCACTAGTTATTGGAACAAAAACTATAAAGATGCAACCACTACATACCAACTTTCCCTTCGCTTTCGACTTGCTCTTCAACAAGACTCGGTTGTTGAACGGTGACTTGTGAGACATTGGGTGGTGCGGCATCATAGCTAACCAGTGAGGCAAGGTCATCGCTTTCCATTGATTCTGGGGGAGTGGACGCACTTGATTGTCCCGGGGATCTTTTCTTTAACATTTCTCGTGCCAAATATGGCGGTAGCCTGCTCATTTGAAAATCATCTGTGACTATTCTGCGCCCTCTAGCGTCATCATCATACTCTTCACGTTGACACGCATCACATTTTCTCTCTTCTTCTGATCTACACCGTCACATAAAAACAAAGCAGTTCATCAAACAGTGAAGTTAACTCTGAGGCTATAAACACTTTCAGCTGACCAAAGTCTAAATTCATGGCATTAAATTCTGCACTATCCAAAGGCTGTCAAGTAAACAGTACTGATATTTTGGGTACCACTGAGTTACTCTGACCGTGCTATTTAGCGAGTAGCTAATAGTTCAAATAAATGTTAACTTGGATGCAATGGATATACTCACAGAGGTAGGAGAAGATTATAACATTCTTTACATAGCCTGTGTCCACAATGTAACTGCCATGGTTCTCTTGTGATTCTCTGATTAACTCTTCCACACTCATCTCGAGAACAGAAGTAGTTGTTCTTCTCAATCAGTCCGTCCTAAAATATAAAACTGGGAATCTAGATTCTACACAAAAAGATTAGGCCTATAACATACCTACATGTATCCGTCTGGGCACATTCGATTATTGCATGGCATAAATATATTAAAAACAAACACAATGTTGCCCAACTGCATTCTTATGGAAATGCTGACCTTGACTCAAGAGGCCTCAAAGATACAAATCAGTAGATCATTTGCCTATCGATTACACTGGATAACACATTTGTAATACAGCACGTGACGTTTACAACAGTTTGTAGCTAAAGCGGATAGAATGAGTTAGTTCACAGGAAGTATTTGAAACCAAATCAAATCCGCCAGTCATAATAAACATAAGTTGTTGTTATGAAAAGGAAAGACTACAACGTTATACTTACCTTATCAACAAATATCCCAATAGGCCATCCCGTCCCAGACCATGGTTCAATAATCTGCCCAGTATTTCTTGTAGTCGCCATGTGAATCCGCCAGAAGACTTAGTTTATACTGCTAAGTGTAATTAAATAACCTACAAGCTACAAGTGAAAGATTATTTAAAAGACAAAAAATTATATCCGTTAGTTTTATCTTCAAACAACTGGAGTTATCTTACTTTACTACTAATTTTCCTGTCGACCAAATAGAAACGACGATGCATCAAAGTCTATTCTGAACTAACTACCTTATTAGAAAACTGGTTAGGCCTACTGTTTTACTAATACCAGTCAGGGGGGTAACTTTCCTGAAAAAGTTGAGGCGGCTAAAACTGGACTGACCAACAGTAGCGGTGTGGAAAGGGTGTGTGCGGGATGGGGGCAGAAGGAGGGTGGGGCACCTCCCACATGAAAGTTTTTGAAAATTCACACAAAAACAGCCATTTTGATGCATATTTGATGAATACTTGAGCTATACGTGATGGTACAAAAGTCCAAAATGTTGCATAGTAATCTGCAAATAGCAAACTTCAAATTAGTATACTGCAAAATAGGGCTTCTCTGTTTGGCTTGGCCATGATGTACCATTGTAGTCCTTTACATCATTACATGACTTATGCTAGGGCCACACTGACGCGATTTTTTGTGCGAATAGCGAATTTTGGCCAAAGGCGAATTCGCAAATCGCAAATTTTGTGCGAATTCGCGATAAATTAGCGATTTCGCACTCGCTGATATCAATCAGCTAATTCGCAACTCGCTAATTTGTGATTGGCCGATTTTTACTTGTCACGTTACTGTCACGTGTTCAGAGCCACGGATTTTCAATCAATCATGAGTTTAAATTATTATATTAAAATATTTATTTTAACTGATGAATAAAATGACTACTTCCGTTTGCAAGAATTGTGTAAAACGAATGAAAGTAAGAATAAAATAATTATTATATTTTTATTTTACATTTTTCGGAGTTCTAGTTCTGCAGTGAATGAGAAACGTGACCGGGGATAATAATTTTTGATCCCTCATTGGGTGAAATCAATGCGAATTCGCTTATAGCTTTTGCAGTGTGGCACGCTCGATTATAATTTGCGAATTCGCCTTTGGCCAAAATTCGCTATTCGCACAAAAATTCGCGTCAGTGTGGCCCTAGCATAAGGCCTAAAAATGTATGTACACACATTAATAAGAGGGGAAATAGTGCAAAATTAGTTGGTGGGTAGAGATGGAGAGTGGTATTCTAGGGTTCCCAAACCCTGAAGAACAGTGTTCGAAGTAGAACAAATGAGGTGGGTGGGCACACTGTGCATGCAATCTTCGGGCATTTCCTATTGTTGAATACAGAATTACACATGCAGTGACCCTATCTTACAGATGAGATTAGTACTGTCATTGTATAGCTAACAAATTGAGTGAATTACTAAAATGAAAAAAGATTATCCCTCAGTGGGATTCGAACTCGTGTCCCCATGCATAAAGACCAAGCACTCTACCAATTACGCTATCTAATCAGCAGTAGCTTCCCGCGAAGATTAGCCATCAATATAATGATACACATAGTAGCATCATTTCATTAGAGTATGTTTATACCATGCCTTCCGATATTAGCCTGATATTTTCTTCTTTTAACATAAAGTTCAGGCGGCTAGGGCCGCCTGAGCCGCCTAGATAGTTACGGCCATGGCCAGTAAGTAGCCTAGTTCACAAAACAATAACATGATTGGAGTTACTTACACAACAGGACACAAGCATGATGTCATAACGGTGACCAGTGGCATGTGACGTTTACAACGGTTGTTGGAAATCGTTGACAAGGAGATAAAACAATTTAAAATGTGATTCACCGTCACTCAAATCAGATAATACTAGATTATAAATAAATACCTAGCCACTACCCCATACGTTTACGATACGTGGTGCTTTTTATGGATCGGGTGTGCTGTAAAACAGGCTTGCCAAGTTCGACTGATGAAAATCAGGGAGATTCAGCATTTGGGTGGGGTGTCCATTTTGGGTAGGGTGGGGTACCAAAATGTGAGTTGAAAACAAAAGGAGACCACATGTTAAGATTATTTCTTACCAACACCAGATCAGCCAAAGGCAAAGCCTCTGAGATACCTGCTTTAACCAACGGATATAACATTATTTGCCTAACTGAAACTCACCTAAATGAGACTATTCCAGACCACTGCATCATTGACGTTCCAAGCAAGAAAATATTCCGAAGGGACAGAACTCTCTATGAAGGAGGAGTGCTACTTGCCTTAGATCATGACCTCAAACCACGTGAAATAAACATTGATAATTTAGGGGAGGAAATACTAGCTGTAGGATTTGAGCCTAAAACTATCATCTGCTGTCTGTATAGGCCTTATGTCCACCTAAGAAATATGGATAAGCTCCACGCAATCCTTGAGAATATCACACAAAAATTCCCTGAACATGTACTAATCCTAACTGGAGATTTCAACCTACCAGGTATCGATTGGAACCAAAAACTAGTAAAACCTAGTTGCCAACACAAAAATCTGCATAGAGAATTTCTTGATATTTTGAATGAATTTATGCTAAATCAGATCATAACTAAGCCTACTCATATCATGGGTAACATACTAGACCTTATATGCATTAACACACCTGATTACATCACTGGAACAGACATCATTCAACCTGGCCTAAGCGACCACTTTATAGTAACTGCGACACTAAAACCAGTAATTCAACGGCACACAGCTAAAGATATATTCACTGTCAGGTGTTACAAGAAAGCCGATGAAGGGACCTTCCGTGAACGTATGCAGCAGCTCAGTGAAGAGTTAGCCAAGATGGAGGACCCAAACGAGATGTGGTTATTATTCGCCAGCCATCTACAAAGAAATTTAGAAGACTGCGTTCCTACAAAAGAACTAAAGTGCAAGAAACCAAATCAACCGGAATGGTTTGGCAAAAAAGCAGAAAAGCTCATCTCCAAACAAAAAAAAGACCTATAAAAAGTATAAGCAAACCAGGGATTCTTTTTTCTTAGCAAAGTATAAGCAAGAGAGAAGGACGACCAAGAAAGAAGTTAGACGCATTAAGACCAGCTTCCTAGTTAATAAGATATGTGGTCCATTGGCGAGAGGTAACTCCAAACCTTTCTTCCGTCACCTTAGAAACACAAGGATGCAATGTCCTCCACCCATGAGCCTCCAAACAAATGACACCCAAACCACAGATGACCCAGAAGAATGTGCTGATCTATTGAACAACTTTTTCCAACAACAGTTCTGCCAAGACCACAGTATTAATGAAATTCCACCACTGGACGCTCCGAGAACTACTGAATTACTATGAATGTGTTATTTAGCGAGTAGCTAATAGTTCAAATAAATGTTAACTTGGATGCAATGGATATACTCACAGTGGTAGGAGAAGATTATAGCACTCTTTACATAGCCTGTGTCCACAAGTTAACTGCCATGGTTCTCTTATGATTCTCTGATTAACTCTTCCACATCCATCTCGAGAACAGAAGTAGTTGTTCTTCTCAATCAGTCCTTCCTAAGATATAAAACTAAGAAATTCGATTCAGCCACAAAAATACTATAATGATTAGCAAACATGAGCAGTTTAATCATTAAGCTTAGCGCGATATACCTATATTTGGGCACATTCGATTATTGCATGACATACATATATACACTGTACAGACATGTACAATGCAACAAACAGGCGATACACCAAATATATAATATGTTGTCATGAAAAGGAAAAACTGCAACCTTATACTTTTTATTTTTATTGCTTCGTAGGATGGAAGTGCCAGCCTTCGAAGCTAATGTACAAGTACTAGTTAGTACTACACTATCTTTGGCTGGCGCAATAGTATTCACGCTTGAATAACTGCTTGTTGATAACTACATTATGGTTATGACATCAGTTTGGCTGTGCGCTCCTTGTTGCGGTTGAATTCACATTAGACAACGCATAGCTATTTTTAACTCACGAGGTCATTGTACTGTGATGTCATAGGCGGGAAAACTTAAATGCGTTTGCCATAAAACAGTTGAACAAAATACGAAGCATGGAATTACGCTAGAATGGAGCTTCGAAGGGTGAAACAACTCCCTTCGAAGGAAAATACGAAGCATGGAAAAGTAGTGATTGTTGTGGCATGATCTGCAACATTTACTGTATGACACACCACTACCTCTCTACGCTCTTATGTAAGAAGGTCGACTTGTACCTCTAAGACATTGAATATGTACTCGCATTTGATTACTTATCCAATGCTACTTTGTATGTCTCTCCATGTTTGTAGTTATATAATTGTATTCATAACTGGTATTATACATTAACTAGTATACATTTTGGCCAATTTTTGTAGTATAATGTGTCCTTAAAGTGGAAGTAAACAGCTTTTTTTAATTAACTGCAAGTTGAGGCCAAGTTTTGGACATGTAGCAGGCTAGATGTTAGTGAAAAAAATGATAATATTAGTTAGATTGGACCTTTTACTTGTCTGCTATAGAATACCTATTACAGAATTGGGCTGCATCATGTCAAATAATGGCATAAGCCAGCGGCGTTTTGACAAACGTTTAGCCATAATTGAGTGAGAAATGGCATAAATCGCTCAAGCAGATCTATAATGAGACTGGTTCTTTCAGTTCATTGAACGCCAATTGGTCAAACTATTTGTTTGTGGCGCTACGGGTGACTCAATACCACCCGTAAGATTATAACAAAAGGTTGATGAACTGAGCTAAGCTAAGCCTTCTACATGACTGTGTTATAAACAAACTAGTGATTTTATCAACCTTGTATTGGTTATACTAGCTACCCTGGAGAACTTCTAAATACATCAAGTGATAGCTACAGCTCTTCAATAGTGCAACCTCACATTATATAGCAGAACTGGAAATTAGACCACTAAGATATCACATAGCAAGACAATGATTAATCAGTGTTGACATTATGATATTATATACATGCACATGAGTTGAAGAAACCATCTGCATAGAAAAACTTGTATATATAATAGAAGCTTTATTGCAAGTAATTTCAGACAGTCAGCAACAGAAGTAATTCATTGCAAGTACTAGGGAGAGTGTAATGGCATAATAACAACATAATGCATATATTACATACGCACGACATACATTAATTTGTAACAATTTAAATTTTGATTATAACGGCTTATACAGTACATATTGCATATTGCGATTTACATACATATTTTCAACTATTGTTCTGCATACAATGTACATGGATATGACAAATTACATAATGCTAACACATTAATGATAAGTTACAACATGACAAATTGGTAATATTCAATCAGTGTTGCAAGGTCCTGTGCTATGGCAATGCTCTCAGCATGGTAAAGTGACAATGTCGCATAGCAGAATGCTGGATGCTCTTCTTAACACCACCACCTTCGAAGGACTCACAGCTGGATCTTCCTCATCAAAGTCCAGAACTGTAAAACATATTATGTTATATATCGCAGCCATGCGTACATGTAGGGTACATGTACACGTATTACAATATGGAACCCAACACAGAACCTCGATTTAGGAGTACAAAAGATGTACAACAATTATATAGGTAACAGTGAAACATTAGGCCTAATAAGGAAGTACATGAACATGTAGATGTCTATTGAGCTTATTCACAATTTAGCAGTACTTACAGTACATGCTTCAACTGAGATGCATTTCAACAGCCAAAATTTTCGTCAGCCAGTACTCGGTGAGGGGTTAGTTAGACTGAGAAACTAAAATCCAAATAGGTGTGAACCTAAAACATTGAGAATGAGTACATTATGTAGATTAAGTATTCGGTGTTTGTCTATGAAGCTGCGTCTAAAGAGGCTGTTGCCTATTTGCAGATACATCACACTCAGTTCAAGGCTCTCGCACAACAGTTATGTGACTCAGTAAAATTATTCATGACTTGAATAGGCCCATATAGCTATCAAAAGCTTGTAACCTAAAGTATGATATCGTATGAATAATCAGATTGCATATCAACATGTTGAAATATAATATAGGCTTATTCCATAACTCCAGTTTTCATAGAGAAGCTAGGCCTATTGTACATCGCAATGAATATAAATAACTAGAATCAAAATTAATGAAATTATAACACATTACGTTAGCCTGGTGAAATTTTGCTGTAAATTGTCAACTTGTAACTTGTGGCACTACTAACAGCACTAACTTACAATAGGCCTATATACATGTACAATAGTATTTTAATCCTAATGAATCAACAAGACAAGAAATTATAAATAAATAATAATTATTATTATTGTTATTTATATTTATTATTATTATTTATAGGCCTAACTCTAATAATACAATAGCACAGGGTATATATTTTTATATATATTATATCTAATAATATAATATTACAGTAGAATCTTATGTTCATGTTGGATGTACATGTATGTATTGTATATAAAATATGACAGCAGAAACTATCTTCTTAGACTTGTGTTCAATAAATAGGAAGGAATATAATATTATTATTAATTATATTGTTATTGTATAAATTAATTATAATCCTACAAAACCAAAAATAAAATATTGTGAGTTTAGTTTATATTGTTAGACTTGGCTACAACAACCTGGTTATCTTATAGGACAATATTATTAGATTATGATAGTATAAATATAACAATGATACAATGGTTAAAAGTTAAGTATCCCATCATGATCTTTCAACCACTAACATCTGCTCTTTTAACCACAGTTTAACTAACTTTAATTGGCAGCCTGATGAATTGGAGAGTCCTGTCCCTTGTGTCACTGTCACACAGAGCATTCCAGCATCTTCCCATGATTAAATTAGAAAATAATTAAATATAACCAAGTATAACAAGTTACCGCTACAGTTGACTAATGCTCACTAAAGAACCGTTAAGACCGCAGTGAATATTCACGACGCTCCCATGTGAAATCCCAAATGATATTTGAATTTCTTAATTTTCTATTTAGATTATCACCAAAACAAAACTGAGCTTTTTAATATAGATTGGGGTACTGCAAATGACATATTTTTCCTAATGTATACAAATACAGGTGAAAAAGCGTGTTTACTTTCACTTTAATAATGTATTCCTGCATTACAAAACTACTGCATAACTTCTAGAACACTCCGAGACCCTCTTTTGGTAATGAAATAGTAACACAGACCTTTTCATGTCGAATACCGAATTGCAATTGGCTAATTGCAATAATATATCGTTCACTTGGGCCAGAAATCATTTTTAGTATACTGAGAACTCATTATTCAGTTGCTTGTGAGATACCAATAAAGTATAATTTCTTACAAGGGTCTTGTGATGTTTAGGCTACTAACCATATACCGAACTCGGGTTCCAAGAAGAGTCCTAGGACTTTCCAGGATTGTTACTAGGACCCATAGTTCCATTATGAAGGGCGCCACCCTTACTACGCTGTAGGGACGCCGGGCTGGGACCCATACTCCCCTCAGTCTAGTACTGAAGCGGTGCCCATAGTAGGCTAGTGTGAGATTTCACCATCTACTCTCTCTGCTGAACCCAGTGTGCGGCTACAGGCAGGTATGAATTATATAATATGTTTTAATTGGGAACAGTTACGATTGTATTCCTTTTACTGTGGTACTTTTACTGTTACCTTGGATACTGTAACTGCATGCCATGTTGGTTTTCCTCTTTGTCATAGAGTACAATCTTATTTGGTTTTATATACTACAGCATCTTTTCATGTTCCGATCTAAAAGTGTTCTGTACAAATTGTAACTGAGATCTCTTTTAGTCCGAGACTGACTTTTTGCACCTAATCTTTTGACATCAGTCCAGAATTAATTTTCATATATCAGGAGTTTAATTTCACATTCTTGCTTCAGTTGCTTGTAGACCGTTGATCAATAAAGTACTCGTACTAATTGAATTATACAGTTTATGGTTTACTGCTAACAGTAGAGTATCAAGCACTCTCTCTAGACTCTCCAGATACAGCCCCATGACGCTCTAAACCCACAGCACAGCCTGAGGTGCAGCTGCTGCCACACTTTGCTGAGTCATAAGACTCCACAGTCTGGCTACAGGGGTAGTACTCACATGACTGGGTCTGCATGACTACCTCATAGTATCTCTCCTTGTGACCGGGTTGATCTCTCCCCAGCAACCGTTTCCTGGAGGTCGTCCCCTTTTCTCGATGTGTGTTGTGCTGTTGGCTGGACATTCCCCACAGGGCTTGCCCCCTAGTGCCTGCCTCATCAGATGGTTTTGTCTTTCTCCCTTCGTGCTTTGGACTGTGTGTTGCGGGGCTGCACCTCAGCTACCCAGCCGGACGCAACAATATTTATTTATAAATACAATAAATAATTTTGATTTACATTGTTAATGGTCTTATTTGAGAAGTATCATAAGAATCAGTATAGGTATCAATTAATATGAGTACCTATATTTAATTTTAGACATATGAAACTATTTTTATTGAATTTTACACATTTTTAAATTAATTAATATTTTCCTTTTGCTCTGCCAAGCATTGATGATTGAGCCTTCGACAATAATAATTCGAATAATGTATAATAGTCTAATATGGAAGGGTGACTCTAGGCATCGACACAAGAGCCCACTCACTTGAATACTTTTGAAAATTTTTCAATCTGTGATTTAAATTGACAATCACAAAAAATACATATTTCATGTTTGATATCACATGATATTAAATATGCATTTTTTGTGGAATGCCAATGTAAATCAAAATTTTTTTTAAAACAATCAGTTATACATTTGAGTCGGGAATGAAATATCTAGGTTCGCCTATAACATGAACAGTCCATATCAGTTATAATGGTGATGGCCATGTTATCTTGCACATATTTTCTACAATTATAAAATATAATCGGTGATTGTGTTACATTAAAAGGGCTGATGTAATTATAAAGAATATTGCTAAACAATTAGTTCCCACGCCTTTACTTCTTTCGAGAGTCCCAGTGGGAAAATTCAGTTAAATCACCGATTAGAATTTGCTATTTTAGAAATTTCGTGCAAGTGAATATGGCCATCACCACATTATAACTGACAAAGCGCGTAACTGATGCGGACTGTTCGCGTTATAGGCGAACCTAGATATCAAAGATAGTGGATCTTTGTAGATATTTCATTCCCAACTCAAATGTATAATTGATTAAACAAACTAGAATTAGCTAAAACGAGGAGCAAAGGCCAATGAATCATGGAAATTCCGACGCAACGATCTGTTCGTGGTCAGCTTCACCTACACCATAAATAAGAGACGTCAGAGGTCACTGATACGGAAAATACTGAAATGTGGAATTCCCACAAATTTATTATGTTGCAGCCTTAGATCTACAATAATAGAAATTACATCTCACAGCCCAATACTATTACGTGTTAGGTTAGCAAGAACGGTTGTCTAATAGAGAAACCTGTACTACTACGCAAATCGATTGAAGTTTCCGTCTCATCTAAATCCTCCATCGCAGTGAAGATTTGAGAAGTAAGTAGGAGTAAACTAGCAATATTTTCAATTTGTTTCACTATTTCAACTAATTCTAGTTAACTCTGTTTAAACCTATTTGTCACATTTCTATTACTGGTTCTGTAGGCTATATAATTTTATATAGTTTGTATGGACGGATTTTGAGCTTTCAAGTTGACAGATAGGTTGGGGACGTCATGTAATGATGTATCATGTATGTGGTAGCTAGTTCTAGTTGCTAATGAATCATTGAATGAAGGTAGTTATTAGTTGGGTTTTTTTTTTTTTTTAAATTTTCCCACTGAGACCGTCAGGAAACGGAAGAGATGTGGGAACACAATATGGATGTTTTTTTTCCTCTTTCTCTCTTTTTCGATAACTTTTATTCACTTTTATATATAATTTATAATGTTGAATATTTTTTTTTATATTTTTTATATGTGCTTTAGAATAGTATTTATATATTTTTTATTACTTATCATGTCATACAAAAACAAAAAAGAAAAAAAAAAGAACTATTTATCAGCTCTCAAGACGCATATCACGTATGGTTTTTGGCCAGAAGGAGTAATAAAATTGGATCGTTTTTATGTATGGTGTGTAGGTGTTTTGGCATTGTCTCGTATTATACTTATTGAGGTAATTGTAATCGAAAGGTGGTTCAATCCCCTCAGTAATACAACTCTCTTTCTTTCTAAATTCCCATAGTTACTATATGTAAGGAGTAAGAAGTCCTTGCTACAGTATATGTATATGCTCATAGTAAGATAGTCATTATCAAAATGATTACTATGAGCACATGGTTATACCAAGGAGTACCTAATCATATCATTAGATTAATATTTTCTGATAATATTATAATAACCATATAGATATAGGCCTAAGTGAAGGTTTAATTTTTAAATTAATATTATATTTATGTTTTTTAGTTATATTACTCTACTGTAATTGTATTTACTGTTATTAATCTTATCTTTTCATATTATTTATATTAATATTTATAGTTAATATAACAAGAAGGTAAAATTAAATAATTTTCAACAGTTTTCATTTTACATCAACTTAAGGGCTACTATTTTATGAACGAAAACAACATCGTTGCAACATGAATATCAGAATCATGGAGTCCTTTATCGCCAACCCTAGTTATTATTTTACGACTGCTATGATAAATGGTAGATAGGCCTAACTTCTAGTTGCTCATGGTAAAATATATTTCTGATTACCCGCATGAGATGCATCTCCTTTTTTATTAGTTGGTATGCTAACAGGATTGACCCTAAGTGCATGAGTGTAAATATTTTATTCAAATGATTGTCATAAAAATTAAATTTGCGATCAACGTTATTATATATGTCGATAATAACGTTTAGTATCAGTAAAGGAGTCGAATAATATTTCGTTGTGACATTCATGTATTTATATGTTTGTTAGTTTCATAGAAAAGCGTTGACTTTCTGATATAAGCCTACATATTATGGCTACTACCAGAAATACGGGACGTATAATAGAGCCATGGGGTGGAACAGGATGGCCACTCTGGATTTTTATGGATAGTGTAAGTATAATGTAACATATATCTCTTTAACCACATGTATTCTTTAGCCACATGTTGTACTCTTTCACATATATACAGTATTATTATTTATATAATAAGATCAACATAGTAGTCCTATCCTATGTTATAATTGAGATCGACAGTCATTCCATATTTAATTTCTGTTATTAAATTATTTTAGCAAGGACTGCTCGACAAGAACATCTACTTCTGTTCCCGTGATGAGTGTGGAAGAGTTAATCAGAGGATCACAAGAGAGCCATGGCAGTTACATTGTGGACACAGGCTATGTAAAGAATGTAATGACTACATACAGTCTCTGTGAGTATTCTTATGTAATCAGTGATTTTACTAAGCTAACAAACTACAGGCCTGTTATTACAATGTAACTGTAACTCATAGAGGCGTAGATTGTTCGAATTCTTAAGTAATATAATAGCTTAGTCTTGTGTGAATCCTTACTTACTGTTGATGTACGAGTTTCTAACTTAATTTTTTTCTGTTTCTGTAGACCTGAAGGTCAAAGAATATGTGACGCATGTCAGAGAGAACCATATGACGATGATGCAAGGGGTCGTAGGATGGAAACTGATCTACCATCAACTGACATAACTCCCGAAGGTTCCTTACTATCACGGAATGCAGGTGCGTCCGGAGTATCCGATCCGATGGATATCGATAGGCTCGTCAGCTATGACGCTGTGCCTACTGATGTGCAGTTCCCTAGTGTTGCTGAAGATCAAGGCGGGGAAGAAGCCAAGTCTACTAAGATAGGTACCCGTCCTCACGTTACTACAGTATATAGACTTGCTTCTCTGTTTGGTCTTCAGTGACAGTATAATAGGCTACTGACACTGACTGTAAGAGTTGAATAACCAAAACTGTTTTATCATGAATTCTAGAGAGAGTCATGAAGGATAATGCTGCTAACAGAGAGTTGAACAGGTTACAAGTACGCTGTCCGTATGAATGTGCTAATACAACAAAGTTGACTATCAAGACACTGGAGGTGAGTTTTTAATTCAAAACTAAAGTTTTAAATTATTGTACTATATTGTTGGTTATGTCACTGTTATTATAATCTAACATCAATGAGGTAGAAACTCTTAGGATATAGCCTCATTCCTTACAACATTAGACTTGTCACCCCCCAAGTGTTAGGTTTCTATGATGTATATTAGTTGCCACATTCAAATGAAATTATCTCGTATTAGTCATTGGAAATTCCAAGTTTTATTAGGTCATGGGGTTTTTCATTTAGTGATTATCAGCATAGCGCTCTGTTGACTAACAATGCGTGACTGTAATATTGTATTCATGGGAATAGCTAGGGCTAATAGTAATCGGTGGTTACCGATGCTTTGGTGTAGATTCATATTCTATTTACTAATAATGTGTTGATTGTACAAACACACAGACTTACCATGTGTTTAGGTAAACACCATTTGGTCATATGGAATGAGTTAAACTGTTTTGCTCAATGTTTAAATTACTCAATTACTTTCTCTGAAGATTAGCCAGACGTCTTAACCTGAGCTACGCCTTCTCTATTATTTCAGATGTCCACTGTACATGTATTATAATTTATATTCATAGAAACACATGAATAAATGTGAAGAGAGACTTGTGGCCTGTGAGAAATGTGCTGATGTCATCAAATTTTCTGCTAAGTCAGAGCATGCTACCAACTCCTGTCCTTTTCGTATTGTTGAATGTCCAAACAAATGTGGAAAGAGAGGGCTCAAAGGAAAAGATTTACCAGTGAGATAAATACTGATTTGCCTAGATTTACAAATTAACAATTTTCATAGAATAATTTCACGAGTAGGCTATAGAATTTGATAATAGGCTAATTTAGTAACCTAAGCTAATGTATGACATGTAATCTAACTCTTGTCTTTGTGACTTGTCACATGTGTTTAATTGATACTACCACCACCACATACATGAAGCTAAAAATTACCTCAGTCATCTCATCTTAGCCAATCAAATGCCTGAAGCACACGCACATGGGTGCTCACACGCCTCACTGAATTTTTGCTTGCATTTATTTGCATTCTCTCTTGTTATTCTTTAGCAACACATGGCAGAGTGTGAGAAGAAACCTCCAACATGTAACATCTGTAGGGAACCATATAAACAAGGAGAAGAAAGCATTCACTCTCACCTGGTGAATTGTGTCACCCAGGGGTGTCCCCTAGGCTGTGGAGTGGTGAGATAACAATACAACATTATACATTGTGTAGATTATGTATAAAGCTGCTCCGTCTATAAGTTGTTCTGTAATTGGGACTGGGAGAAATTTGTGACTGTTTTTAATCGGTGTACAGTACTTGGTGTTGAAAGCAGGTAGAGCTAATCTGATGAAGTGCATTTGACTCGTCATGTCAGACATTTGGTCATGTTGGCTATTACAGATCTTTCAGCATAAATTAGTCCTATGGAGATGTAAACAGGAAAGGCTCTCATTGCAATGCTAAAGCTTGTTCTTCTCCAACACTGTTAGAACAGTAGGCTCGGCAGGTACTTACAGCATCTGAACGCTACCAGATAGATTGCAGCCGGATTGTACAATAAGGTACACAACCATTTTGTGTTTTAGTCTGCAGAAGTGAAGATAGTTGAGCACTTAAATGAGCAAGAGAGCCTGGGAAATCATCTTGCTAAGATGATGGCACTTCTCCGTGAAGCTGGAGATTCTTTGAAGACCCAAGCTGGAGGGGCCGGATCTGCTATACCTCCACCACAACTCTCCTCCATCTTGGAGAGACTCATGAAGCTTGAGACAAAGTCAGCCAACACTGAGAAAATTTTGGTATGTTTGCAGATGAGAGTGTTTTAACCTTGTAAATATTTATGTCCAACAGATCGTTATTATTTGGTGTCACAAAGACTAAAATATGAAACAGACTCTTACAGTTATCTGTTTCTTACATGATATGGTTAGATATCAATATGGTTAATACTGATCTGATTGGTTTGTCAGGTGGACAAGGTCGGTCAGCTGACCCACGAACCAGCAGACAACCTTCTTGAGAATGCCCGACTGTCGGAGAAAAATCGAAGTGATTTAACTGACCTTGATACACTGTTCAAAGTACTATCTATGGATGTACACACGTAGGTACCCACACTGTTTACTAAAGCTGTTTGATCTAGGGCTATGCGTTCAGAATACTATTGATGCACCTGTTTGACTGAATGAGTGAAGTTTGCATTGATGTCTCCGCAGATTGACTTCTTATGAGAAAGAATTCCGTACCTTAGCGGAGAAGACATCAAAGAAGGAAGCCGAGACAACAGAACGTATGAACAAACTGGAGACCCTGTCTAACATCAGGATAGCCGAGATAGAGGACCAGAAGGTTGCTCTCAACAATATGCAGATGGTGAATATCAACATTTATCATTTTATAAATCAAATATGTCTGGTCGCAGATGACGTTGGGATTGTATTAATGTGCTACTACATATATTATCACCACTACTGCTACTTTTACTGCTGCTACTTCTACTGCTATTCTAGGATTTCCTCTTGGTTTATAAAGATGAGCTTGTTGTGTAACATTATATGTATATTTGTATTTATGTATGTGTATGCATGTGTATGTGTGTGTGTATGCATGCGATGTAATCTGGCCGACTTCACAACATTCTACCTCAATTTCTAGACGTCATACAACGGAAACCTGATATGGAGGATTGACAATGTTCAGAGACGTAGAGATGAGGCTCAACATAGACATGGCTATACCAGTCACCCGTTTTTCACTGAGGTCTACGGGTATAGGATGTGCGCTAGACTGTACTTCAATGGTACGTGCTATAGATGTCATTGGTTCTTTTGAAACGGTGCTTTATATTCTTTCTCATGACTCTTGTCTAAATATTTGTACTATGATTATGTGTTTGTCTTTCAGGTGATGGAAGTGGAAAGAACACCCACATTTCGTTGTATTTTATTTTGATGAAGGGAGAGTTTGACGCTCTACTGTTGTGGCCTTTTCAACAGAAGGTAAATTTATCCTCTCAAACATCTAATGATGCAGTTTCTGAAAGGCTGCATCACGATCAAGTTGTAGTTTAGCTAAATATCATTGACATACCAGTTCAATGGCCGGTTTTAGATTCCATTATATGCAATGATTGATCAAGATAATGGTTTCATGTTGGACAATACAATGCACAACACATGCTTATGTTATATACTTTAACTGCATATAGTATAATGTTATTTATTTATCCGTTTGTACATATATATTACTTGATTTAACTGTATTATTTATCTATAACCATGTAATATTATATTATTTTAGGTGACCTTGAAACTGAGAAATACAAAGAAGAAGAAACCGGATGTTATAGAAAGCTTCAGACCAGACCCGCGATCCTCTTCGTTCAAGCGTCCCGTGAATCAGATGAACATGGGATCTGGATGTCCTAAGTTCGCTCTACAGAGTAATGTCTTTGCTCCAGAAAATGGTGCGTTACTAACATTTGCTATAATGCACTGTTGTGGCTAGATACAAGTAGGAAGGATTGCAAACCAAACAAGGGCCGATAACTCCAGAATACGGTGTCAAAATAGCCAAAATTGTTTTCAATAGTTGATGAGTTAAACTGTACTAGTTCACATATTCAATTGGAACTACCAGAGTTTAATGAACCATGTCTTTCATCTTTCATGCTATATTGGGCATATATATACTTTGATTAAATATTGTCAGGTAACATCTGAACACTACTGTTACCTCTTGGCGATTTTGTTACCTATGTTTGTTACCTGTGTTTATATTGAATAGCTGAGTTGTTTGAAATATTCAATTCTAAGGTTTTGTGTACTTGTTCTTCCATGTACACGATGTTCGGCCAATACTTTAGTTGCAGGTGCTCTTTATTGTTCGTTGTTCCTTTTTTATTTTTACCTGTGTTCTGATTCCCTATCGATATGTATATGTATGCCGATTCTAATAATTTGTAGGTTTTGTTGTGGATGACACAATGTTTGTGGAGATATTGGTGGACAATTCAGCCGATGGTTTGCACGGGCTGAGTTTATCTGAACAGGAAGTTACATAATAATAACTGGTGACCTGGAGCTTAAAGGCTCAGAATTATAGTGTGATAATATGTGGTAATGGAATAAGGACCGAAGAGAAATAAACTCTATCCTTGTATAAACGTTGTGTGATTACAGCCAAACAAGTATATGGCTATATAATATAATGTTTGGCATATAAGTATTTTATTAGTATTAAATGTACAAAAATATAAGGTAGCTCATATTTCAAACAAAATTTATACTACACAATAGTTCTTAACATATACAAAAATCATGTTTTTATATTAAAGGTTAGTTTGACTTTGATTTATGTATAGTAATTCCTTATTAAATTATGATTATATGTCTTGTCCTGCTATCTCACCATCAAAATTATTTATTAAAGCATTCACAATACATGCTATAATATGAGAGAAACAGTAGCATTTGCCGTTTACTATATACTGGTATTATTTGCCAACGGCAATGTACATAAATAAAGTGTATGTGAAGCCCAGAGTTGTCTTCTTTTGGAACTGTTTTTATTAATGAAAGTCGATGATTGGCTATTTTGCCTGCTGAATCAAACACCACAGTGTGTGTGCCCAATCACAACAGTTTCACTGGTAGTACAGCATATCGCTATTGTCATGGTGACCATAATGAAGAAACACAGGTAGATACATGAGCACCAAGTTTTGCAGAATATAATACAAGCACTACTATTCATTCTTTAATGTGTTTATTCTTTAAAGAAATATCCAAAAATAGTATATTATGTACATGTATATAAAGCTGAACAGGTTGATAAAATAAAGTCAAAATGGTAGCAACACTGTAAAGAACTGTTTGAGGGCAGATTTCTACACAGTATTTCTTACAATATAAACCAAATGACTCGTCACAAAAGTTTAACAGAAAGGTAACCCAATTGTTAGCTTAAAACCAAGTTACCATCCCATAAGACACTACGGGTCAAGCCAGCATCCCATAGGACACTACAGGTCAAGCCAGCATCCCATAAGACACTACAGGTCAAGTCAGCATCCCATAGGACACTACAGGTCAAGCCAGCATCCCATAGGACACTACAGGTCAAGCCAGCATCCCATAAGACACTACAGGTCAAGTTACCATCCCATAAGACACTACAGGTCAAGCCAGCATAAAATTATACAGAATAATACAGGATCGGGTAAATAACTTTGATGAGTTATCCCTCTTGGTGAGCGAGTGTATTAAAATAAGCTGGCAAATCAATAATAAAACATACTTCAGCCTTTATAAAGTGCAAAATCAGGTATTATAACAGCTGCAGAGGAAGAATGGGTTTGATGCACAGACCAGACCAGTTTAGAAATGATTATCAAAGTAGTAATACAAGACTTGTTTTTGTTTTTGATTTATTTCCTAATATTTCAACGCTCATCAGTATCCTGTATCCTAGGAAATAAATCAAAAATAAAAATGCGTCTTGTATTACTATTTATAATAAAAATACTAACAATTTTCAATTATCAAAGTTACAGAGTACAAACACATACCTAACCGGTCACCAGATACTAAGAACTTGAAGTTGTCCTTTCCTTTCACATTTCATGAATGGAATGAAAGAGAGGAAACTCAAAACTATAATCACATTACCCATCCATTCTTCTGGAAAGCAGTGAACTGAGCCTAACATCACCAAGATTAAAATGCTCTCAAGACCATAATGTTGAGCTGACAGCGGAATAAAAGAGGAAGTGCCATTTGAGCTACACTGCAAAGATGGTGGAAGGGAAGATGGTGAACGATCTTTCATTACACTATCTTTGTACGCGTGCATCTTTGGAAATATTAAGTGTAGTAAAATCTAGATAACACATAACACATAAAGTGGGCTACCCACGCTAGTTGTGCCCATATAGAGTATGTATGCATTTATATTTAACTAGAAACAATTAGTGTAATCTACCAGTCGTAGCTCCGTTCCTGATAGAGGAATGGTGTGACATCAGATGGCCTTATGATATCACAGAACTTCCTGTAGAGGTACATTCAGACCTTCAAGGCTCTCATCTGTCACTTTGATATCGATGAACATTACGTCATCCACAACGAAACCTGGAAAGCAGAAATAAAACCCATATAATACAAGTAAACAGGAATGCACTGAAACCCTATATGAAAGGGGTGTAGTTAGATATAGTCATTCAGCCACTTTGATTCAACTTGCAAAATATTCAAGTTATTCGCCGTTAAATTTACCGCTTTCTGGAGCAAAGATGAAAGTCTGTTCAGCAAATTGTGGACAACCAGATGCAACGTTAATCAGATTCTCTGGTCTCTGGAAAGAAGAGGAACTCGGTTCTGGTCTAAACTTTTCTACTATGTCTGGTCTTGCCTTCTGGTTCCTCAACTTCATTGTCACCTGTAGATGATCAAAAAACTTACAAAGTTGACGAGTAAACAATGCAACAAGAGCTATGGCAATAAATCACTCTAGAGAGTGTGTCAACATGCAGGGGTAAGTGGTGAATACAAAGGAGGTTGGCTTGGAAAATAATTATGGAAATGGAATCAGCTACATGTTGTATTTAAGTCTGAAGTTGTGTTCTCTGCCAGAAGGCAACTCCTATATATAATCACAGCGCACTGGATTGTACTCAAACCAAAGGGTTGAATGTCAGGCTATAATATGCCCTCACCAAACATTACGCAGCAATACTAATACAATAATACATAGACTATACTGTTAGAAAAGAAATGTACATTGAAAGGTGAAACAAGTTGAACAGAGTTAATTGCGAATAGTTTGTGAGCCTGCTACAATGTAACCCTTTAGATTACATAAGTGTAAACCCATGTACATGTACATGTACATGTACATGTACATGTACATGTACATGTACATGTACATGTATATACACATACATATATGTACATACACATACACACCCATACATGTACATACATACATACATGTACATACACACATACATACATGTACATACATACATACATGTACATACATACATGTACATACACACATGTACATACATACATAGATACCGGTACATACACTATTATTATTACAATACCATTCATTACTCATGATTATTAACTGTAAAGTCACCTTCTGTTGAAATGGCCAATGTAAGAGAGCATCATATTCTCCTTTCATCACAACAAAAAATAGTGAAATGTGTGTGTTCTCTCCAGTTCCATTACCTGGCAACACAGGAACTTCGAAATAAAACACAAAACATTATGTGCATGTAATGATAGGTACATATAATATGCACATACATATACATAGTATGCTCTGAGAGATACCAATGACTTCTAGAGCACGTACCATTAAAGTATATTTTGGCACACATCTTGTAACCGGACACCGCAGTGTAGAAAGGTTGACTATAGAGACTCTGATTGATGTGAGGCTCTTCTCTACATCTCTGAACATTGTGTATCGGCCAGATGAGATGTCCATTGTACGATGTCTAGAATAGTCAAGGTAAGATACAGTGATACGCTAATGGGTATCCATTCCTACCTTATTACACTATTGCTACAATGTACATGTAGTGTTCTGTCATCATGTTTAACAGACATTGAATGCTGGGCACCAGAAAATAAAACTACAGAAAACAGCACACCTGCCATGACAGGAATGTGTGAGATCTAATCCGTAGCCTCTAGTCTGCATATCAGGCAATTAACCGCTGCACCATCCTGTTCTTATATGAATGGGGGTGGGACATACAACAGAGTAGTTCAATTAACAATAGATGATAGCCAATATAATAACACTAGGTCATGACGTATGCATTAATCAAAAGTAGTAAACCATAAAACTTCTCACATGTGCATTCTTTAAAGCCGTCTTCTGGTCATGCAGCACAGCTGTCGTAATTTGTGACATGGTCTCAGTTTTACGGAGACAACTTTCTATCTGGAGTTGTGTACTCTCTACTATTGTCTCCTTCCTCTTTAATATTGCATTACATGATTGCAGCCTGGAAAGGGATGAAAATATAAATAAGCCATCTTATACAGAGTACAAGATCCTACATACTAGTACTGGCAATCACAGGTATACAGACACACGAAACATTGAAACAACTCAATTCCTACTGAGCCAGATAAAAAGCACTGGTATCATTCAAGAAACTTGTTTAAAGTTATCTGAATACAAATAATGAACCGCTAGCAAATGAAGGTAATAGCGCTGACACAGCAGGCTATGGATGATATAAAATTAGCTGTCCGTGTGTAACCACTTACTTTTCGAGCAAGTAAATCAGTTGATTGTATAAATGTTCCACATCGTCCAGGTTTTCAAGATTCTGGAGGACACTACTGGCATGCTGCAGAGAGAGAAATATACAAAACCTTTAGGCCTATATTCCAACTGTTCACCCCCTTTAACTGTTCACCCCTTTAATCTGAACTACATGATGTACAAAAATATGTATTTTGTTGCTATATAAAAATATTACAATAATGAAATTATTCAATGTTGGATTGGTGACTGCATCAACAAGCAGATGATAGAGGAGAAGATAGGTCATTGAATGCTCTAACACTGTCCCTCAAACTCCGCCTACAAACGGGGTTCCATGATGTATTTTACATTGATAAGCTGATTGGCTAGCAAAAACTTAGTAATGTGTTATCTCAATCAATGTTAATGAGATTTAATTTACACTCAACTCTCTGTCCACGATTATTGGAAAGTTCTCATCTCACCTGTCCTTCTTGAACAGCATTTGGGAGTTGTGAAAGGAGTTCATTGATAACAGTGAGATGAGTTCCACAGTGTCTGTCATCTTCCAGGTGGTCAACAATTCTCACTTCAGAAGTCTAATGGGAAAATACATGTACATGTATACTGAGGAAAAGGCATACCAATAAATTTTAAAGATACACTGGGAAAAAGTAAACATATACTGACAGTTATAAAAGATAAAACAATCACAACATACCTCTCCACAATTAAGAGGGCACTTGGTGACACATTTAAGCAGGTGAGCGTGAAGATCATCTCCTAGAGCATATGGTTTCCCACAAATATAGCACTTTGGCAGTGGACTTACACACTCTACTAAGTGGCTCTGCAAAAATAAATTACATTCACAAGTTACAGATGACATGAAACACAATCAACCAAAATAGCTTGCAAAGTATGTCAGGCCTTCATTAGGCATAACTGGATACATGAAGAAGAACACAATGCCGGGATGGATGAAATAGCACTGCAGGTCACAAGATGTAACTAGCACCCACTACCATAATATCATCCAGGATTTCTTTTATAATTTGGCTATGTAAATGTGTATAAGCACAGACTAATACAGAACAGTATCAGAGTAGACTATAAGGGGAAGCAGTCCTTACTATTTCTGAGAAATAGTACAACACGGCAACTCCATTCTCGGTGTGAAGAATACCCTATCAGGTGTGAATGCTGAAGACAAGCCAATAAAATGTGACCTCTGCTGTCAGATTTATCGTAAGTACTAATTTTATCAGCAAAACTTTCGATAGACTCAAAAACTGGAATAAACTTGATAATTATCGTACAGGACATGATCGTTTAAATTATTCAATTAAACTCCTGAAAAGGTTCTTAGTAACTGCTGCAAGATTTCTGCACCCCACAATGTCTGGTTCTTCCATTAGAAGTAGAAAGAGGTTGGTGTATCATATACCCACCATGATTCTGTAGGGGTACACAAATCTAAATGGAACATAAATAATAGTCTAAAAGTCAAGAGGTACATAAATTATATTAAAGTACACGTAATATGTTATTTTTTACCACTTACAGAAATGGCCAGTTACCCAGTTACCCAGTTCATCCAAACATTTATCTAGGTATATCTCTATTTAACTCACTGGTAAATCTTGACTCTGTAGTCCTCTCTTTCCACATTTATTGGGACACTCAACGATACGGAAAGGACAGGAGTTGTTAGCATGTTCCGACTGAGCAGAGAATTTGATGTCCTCAGCACATTTCTCACATGCTACGAGTCTTTCTTTACAGCTGATCATGTGTTTCTATGGATATAATATAAATCTGAGATGACAGGGAACAGCAGTTCAGAAGCAGACGTATGTCACCAGTAAGTACAGAAGTATGTCATCAGCAAGTACAGAGGTATGTCACCAGTAGGTACAGAGGTATGTCTCCAGTAGGTACAGAGGTATGTCACCAGTAAGTACAGAAGTATGTCACCAGTAGGTACAGAGGTATGTCACCAGTAGGTACAGAGGTAAGTCACCAGTAGGTACAGAGGTATGTCACCAGTAAGTACAGAGGTATGTCACCAGTAGGTACAGAAGTAAGTCACCAGTAGGTACAGAGGTATGTCACCAGTAAGTACAGAGGTATGTCATCAGTAAGTACAGAGGTATGTCACCAGTAGGTACAGAGGTAAGTCACCAGTAGGTACAGAGGTATGTCACCAGTAGGTACAGAGGTATGTCACCAGTAAGTACAGACGTATGACACCAGTAGGTACAGACGTATGACACCAGTAGTTACAGAGGTATGTCACCAGTAGGTACAGACGTATGACACCAGTAGGTACAGAGGTATGTCACCAGTAGGTACAGAGGTATGTCACCAGTAGGTACAGAGGTATGTCACCAGTAGGTACAGAGGTATGTCACCAGTAGGTACAGAGGTAAGTCACCAGTAGGTACAGAGGTAAGTCACCAGTAGGTACAGACGTAAGTCACCAGTAGGTACAGAGGTAAGTCACCAGTAGGTACAGAGGTAAGTCACCAGTAGGTACAGAGGTATGTCACCAGTAAGTACAGACGTAAGTCACCAGTATGTACAGACGTAAGTCACCAGTGGTTAATCCGCACACAAATAATACATGAGTGAAGAGATAGAAGAGATTAATAAAGGTCCAGTCATATATAAAGGTGATGAATGCAACTTGTGCGGTGCGTATTGCAGCTATATGTATATACACTGTAGGTGTTATGGGTTACTATCAGTGAGAGCAATTAATAGATATTATTATTATGCATGTATATTGAGTATCACACTAAAGTATGTTTGTGGACTGTATGACCAGTCTATTGGGTGAGGAAGGTGTGTGGGAACACTCAGGTTATAATACGACAGTGGTGTGTCGAACTGGAACCAACAAATACTAGCATGCTGGTGATGAACCATTACACTCATTCATACCTAGAACAGCTACAGAAGAAATTAGAAAGAGGTTTTCAAATGTCGGTTCAGGAGAAAATAATAATACGTTGCCATGACAACAAACCCTCCAGAGGTTTACAAATTTGTAACTCGTGAGATCCAATACACAGCACTGCATGTTGTTGGCTCTATTTTCATCGACAAAAATAAATTAGATTTGGTAACTAACAACAGCATCATTAAAAGCTGAGCGTGAATCTAAACTAACAACTACTACAAAATGCAGGTAAAAATCTCAGTCTAGCTGTGAGGGTACACTCAATTGATTACCTCCAGTATACCGAGAGTGATGTTTGCAAGAGTGTCACATCGGTACGGGCAGTTCACTCGCAACTTATTCAGCTCATCCCTCATCACTTCATCAACTCCAGGATACTTTCTCTCTATAAGCAGAAATTTCGAATCAGTAGAACATAGTAACATACAAACAGATCCATGATACTTTAATTGGAATTGAAAACTACAATTGCTTACAACAAGATGAAAATTCAACGCTGTTAGACTGTTGAACTGCATTTTTTAAATTATTTGTGACAATATGGAGAGGACAAATCACACTCCTCTTCTATCCCATTCTACGATATTTGGAAGCTGAATACCAGCAAAAGAATCATCACTCCGGCCTACATTGTATATTAACATATTATATTACTGACTGCTCTGCTACAGCACAACCAACACACACCAACTTGATCTTCTGCAGAACTCCGATGTTCAACAGTATCTTGTGTCGGTTCAGCACCACTGCTAACCAGTCTAGCTGGTGAATCGGATTGCCTTGATAATGATGGCATTTTGCCAAGTGTAAGGCTAGTTGGGGTATTATCCTTGAGCTTGCTGTGCCTTCCATCATCATCATCAAAAGGTTTTCGATTACATGCATCACACGCCCCCTGATCTTTTGGCCTGGAAAATTGGGACAATAGCATACTAACAGAGACATTATAAACACCAAACATCTCTCCTTATGGGTGTTTGGCCATATTACAATGTATTTCATATACATGTATGATGTTATTTGCTCAATTGACAAATTCCTTGCATAAATAACATCATAGATATCTCCTACAAGTTATGATACGCCAAATACTTCTGATTGGTGAAGGTATATTTCAAAAATGTCAATTCGAAACAGGACGTTCTGAAAACTTCTTTTGGGGTTTGGGGATTGGAGTTTGGAGATTGGGGTTTGAAGATTAGGGTTTGGGGTTAGGAATTTTGGTTTTCGAAACGTCCTGTTTCGAACTGACTTTTTTGAACAGTCGCAAATCCCTTCACATTCACCCAGAGTATTTGAAATCACAAGACACAGTGACTATAGAAACTCACAAAGTTAGCATGTGATCATAACACTCTTTACATAGCCTGTGTCCACATTGCAACTGCCACGGTTCTCTTAGGATCCTCTGATTAGCTCTTCCACACTCATCTCGAGAGCAGAAATAGGTTTTCTTTCCAAGCAGTGTTTGCTAAAATAATGAGACCAGAGAATCTTTAGCTGTTGAAAAAGGAGTTTGGGACCTCTGAAGCAAAGCGGACAAAAAAAGGCACAATTCATTTTAATACCAGGGCTGTAACAAGCATGGGGGCAAGGTGAGTATTTGCCTCCCCAGCAATCTGTCCAGAAACAAATATTTGTTGGTCACTTGGTGTTAACTTTCAAAATTGAGCTTTGAGCACATTGATCAGAAATTCCTGGCCAGTGTTAAGCAACCTGTGGTCCTGCATATTTGTTTTAATTTGGTATTTTAAGCCACTTCAGTATCAGCCTGGCAGCCGGATAATCTCTGTTAGGTGCAGTAGTGGAGAAATTTGGATAGCCTTAGTTCCTTGTTTGTGGTTGGGGTGTATTGAAAACATGTTTTGGGAATTCCAGCTGGTATTAGAAGGCTATTTTGTACAGCTTTTTGCGTAATACCAGAAGAAGCTATACTAATAAGGCAACACTTGCAGAGAAATAGCTACCAGCTGACAGCCACTCTCTGCTGTGATACACATGAGCAGTGATAGTGGAGCGATCAAGAAAGAGAGACTGGTCTTTGTTGTGCATACTAACTATATTTATCTTTGTCCAATGGGTGCACCTATCGATTAAATTAATACTTGCATTAGTTCTATCCGGCATTACTTTATTATACGTCTCTGTGTTTACTTGTCTCTGTGTTTACTGTGTGTGTTACTTTATGAGAGGTCTCTGTGCTTGTACCGAAACATAACATTGTGACTGTATTATTATTTATTCCTTATTATTGATTACTAACATTATTATTGCTACCATTGTTATTGTCTTTTTCTTATTTTATTACATGAATACAGAACTAATTCTGGAAGTTAGTTGTTTCATTGTCACCCCTTTGTGTGTCATCATCCCCATAGTTGGTTGATTATCTCCGCCTCAATACATCTGGCTGAGTCCTAAGTTAGATTTCCAAGCGTTTAGGAGGATCCAAAAGTAATAGAGTTGTGTGTCCCTGCCTTGCTAGCAGCACACAACGGGCAACGTCTATTTGGGGCAAGGACGCTCAACCAGTAAATTATAGAGAAGACAACTTTTCCTGTTTCATTTTTGGTGAGGAACAAAGACTATCACTATCTCAAATTTCTCCACTTCTGCACCTAACTCGATAATTTGGCCTGAGACTTTTACTTTTGTTACATGGGCTGAAAATTTGCAAAATCAAGAAAGGTGCACCTAACAGCAGCCCTGCTTGATATTCATTGACAAATAGATAACATTAAAAATAATATGTTCTCACCTGGTCCACAAAGATCCAATGTGGCCACCCATTGCCGGACCATGGTTCAGATATTTGTTTAGCTGATGCCATTGAGTAGATCAAGGACTGTAGTGGTAGTAAGAAGTTCTTACTAAGAACTAAGAAGACTGACTCCTTGGTTAGACTTCAAGACATAAATGAATTAAACTAGAAATACTGTACTCAAATAGTCCTATGCTCGCCATTTGTAGCAACGGGGCTATGACGAAGAACACATGACAGCAATTAAATTAGAATAGTAATTATATAAAGAATGAAAATCACCAAATCACCAGCATCATAGGTGTACAATGTAGGTATTGCGTGTAATAAATATCTAGGGACTTTGTTAGAAGGAAAAAAAGGAAGTAACCAGAAACGCTATCTTTCAGACCTGAGCCAATTATTGCGAACATATATCCCGGCACACATAGCGTCATATAGTCTCGAACACACCGGCCTGGGCCAGGAGAACAATCCTGATTTTCGCGCGAAGAAGTCAGGTGTGTCGATTAGCAAGAAATGGCTTCGTCCGGCCAAGCAAAAACCCAGGCCAATAGCTCTTTTAGCTTATGTCGAGCGGCCATGTTGCGATGTCTATTTGCGACCCGGGCCCGTCGAAAAGCCGCAAAGACACCTACTGTTTAACGTGTTTTTGCGCAGCGGTTTATCCAGAACGTCAAAGATGCTGGTTTGTTTGAGTTTTCCCACTGCGCAATTGGGAATTCCCAAAGCGTCATTCAGCTTAGCCCTCTGACCAGTATTTAAAGAAAGCCGCATACTCTGAAACATTATGAACCTCCTATGCGAACTCAACGGGCGTTTATATACCTTGGTCTGAGGGTGCAACGGTAAACATTATATTCACACCAAAGTTATTATTGTAAGAGGTAGGTTATAATCATTATCATAGAGTTTAGTATACCAAACTATATGGTTATACTGGTGATTTTTGGTTCACACTGTCAGTGAGACTATGAGCTAAAGTATTATTTACTTTACTTAGTACTAAACTAGTAGTCTAACAGGAGTATTGTAAGTTTAGTTTTATCTATTATCTAAGCGATAGTTGACTGGAGTTTTAACGGTAACCGAAGCCGACCTCCTTTACAATTACATATAATAATAATAATAATAATGATAACAATTACAATAATATATAATTAATATTACATCTATATAAAAATAATTATTGTAAGTATCAGTATTTATTATAATATAATTATTATTATATGTTATCAGAATGAGTTGCGAATACATTTAGCAACAAGAAAACGACAGACGCAGAGAGACTTATTTCAATAATATTTAAACAATATTTCGAAATGTTATTCAGATATGAGTGACAGTATTTTTCTCAAGCAAAATCGATGGTTCTAGTAAATGGGTTGATGTTGTAGGTGTCTGGTAATGGATAAATTAAAAGAAATAATGTTTTGTTATTGGTGTCGTTCATTGTACAAACTGTCATTCTAGAGACAACAGTTAGTCCAGGTCCGCTCTGGTAGTATTCAGATATTATGAATTTGAAGCAACTAAGTCTGGAGAAACGCTGTAGTTAGGTGCTGTAGTATGTCATGTTTCTCTAACTTCTAAGTCCTGTGCAGTAGTTCAAAATTCGGTGTACCTATACAGATTAGACATTATAGTGGCTAAGTTTCAAGTTCACTGTTTTATTATCTGGGTCATCAATTACTGTACTGTAAGTAACTTCTCTTTATGGTTCCTATAATTGTGATTTAAGATGGAGGTGTATTTTTTAGATTACTACACTGTGGAACAAAGTCTATGATGGCAAAAACGAAAAATACGGAAGATTTAGTAGAACCATGGACTGGCAGTGGTTGGCCACTGTGGATCTTCGAAAATAGTGTAAGTTTAAGTTTAGCCGTTAGACGGAGGCTCGAATATCAGATTGTTTTACCGTTTTCAAGTGCTAAATTTACAACAAATTTGTTGTATAGATTTACACATTAGGTCTCGATGCTGCATTTACTTGCACACCCTAAACTGCCGTTGCGATTATTTAGTTAATTCTTTCATTTGAAACATTTTAGCAAGAGTTGCTGGAGAAACGATCCTTGTTCTGCTCGTGGGATCAATGCGGAAGAGTTAACCAGCGGATCGTCAGGGAGCCGATGCAGTTGAGCTGTGGACATCGGATATGTCTAAGATGCTATGACCACATAATGTCTCTGTAAGTATTGATTTACTAGTCGCTGTCTAGCTGATCTTTTTACTTGTGTTGATTTAAAACGGACTAGCCTACATTAGTTGTTTACTATGTTTTTAAACTTGACTCAGGCTAGGTCTTTTATTCAAGCGTTTCACTCAGTTTTGAGTCATAGGTAAATGGGCTGAGGCTATCAGCCATGTGATTTACTACTGGTAGTCAATCTATTTTTATGCACAGCTCAAGATTAATGGTTAGCATTACAATTTCTCAAAATATATTGTCAACTTTGAGGTTGAACAACTCCGATACAGTGCTAAATAGTTTACACTACCTGATTACCTAAAGCCTTCTCTACAATCAGCTGGTAAACTTATCAAGCTGTGAGTCATGTGACTGCTCTTCTCTAATTGTAGACCAGCGGAAGACAGACTTTGCCATTCATGTCAGCGAGAGCCATTTGACTGTGATACAAGGGTTCCCCGAACGATGATACCCCGCCATCTTGAATACTTTAGTATGCCGCAGAGACGAAGCACAATGGAGATTGATGCAGTACCAGGTTTCGACGCTGTGCCAGGCCATATTCAGCATCCTACTAATGCGGACTATTATATAACGGATAGAGAGTTTAGTAGGATAGGTATGTAGTTCATTTGCACAGATATATTGAACAAGCACCCCAATATAGTAGGTGGGGTGGGCCAGTTACACACCCTACGCTGGGTAAAGGTTGAGGATCTAAGGCTACAGACCCGCTCTGGCAGCGACACCAGGGGACCCAGTTCCAAGGTCGTAGCACCACTCGGGAGCTGAGATCCAGACTGTCAGCATTGCAACATAATATATGAATCGTCCCGATTTTCGACCCCAAATCTGATTGGAGGACAACAAACCGCAGACTCACAACCGACGACTGTTTTATTTTTAGTTTTAGTGATGTATGTATGTACATGCATATATGCAAGCTTAGTGTTCTGTAACAACATCGTATTGGCTGTATTACAAGAACAGTTTTATTTCTTTCTCACGCCGTTAACAAGGGAGGCAATTTACAATGTTTTTTCTCAATCAAATCTTTAGTAATATCTTAGCATCGACATTTTAATGATTTATCCACTATTATATATTTTAGTTCCCTGTCTTCTGGACTCTACTAGGATTTCTGTCGACATCGGTGTACGTGAATATCTATGTTTTATTGGTCTCTCATTTTCTTTTTAGATGGCGTGTATGTGGCTAAGGACAATGCAGTCAAGAGAGAGTTGAACCGGATGCGAGCCATTTGTCCATACAAATGCGGGACCCCAGCTAAGATTACTATTAGAACACTGGAGGTATCGTAGCTCTATAATTCCCTTTGTGTAGTTTGCAATGTATACAATTACATCGAGTCTACCTTTTAAAATGACATAATATGGAAATTCCATGCTGCTAATGGGTATTGGCTAGTAATAATTTCCACAGCTACTACGCAGTTGTTAACAAGCTCAGTATTATGCTGGCTCATGTGTGATGATGCCTGACCAACACACAATTGATCCATTTTTGTTGGCCTCCTGCCTCTCAGTGAAGAGAATTTCTTATAGCAGTATTTTAGTATATCAGAGTATTTTCCTGATCTCAGCTGCTCCATTTTATCCATCTGTCATAGTGGGAATATACAACATGAATCCAGTTTTCAAATAGGCTAAAAATGCATCTCGCGTAGACATGTCATTTTTACAATTATATCAAGTGTTTATTCTTGGTCAAAACCTGTAATTTTTAAATCCTGGGTTTGTTGAATAAGCTATAATTATACAGTGATCTTGCTTTCTTACCAATTACCACAAAAAGTAACATGTTATAACACTATGCTTATGTATATCTTGGTCATTAGGCTGTTGCACCATCTGTAGTATTCAAGAATGTTCAAAAATTGACTATGTAAATATCTGATAACTGTTAACTTACTAGCGCTGTATGAAATTTGTAAATGATGATATCGCCATTTATGTTCAATAGTACCTTGAATTAATATATATGTATTTGTATTTGATAAAAGTTATCATTTTATGACTACCATGGTAAGAAATCAGATTTCCTGTTGTATTGCAAGTCGGGAATTCCAAATAATTGGGGTTTTGGTTTTTCGCTGTTTACAATTCCAATCAATGAATTATGGGGAGATAATTCTATGATGCCAATATAACTGATAATGATTTGGCACATAACAATAATCAATCACTGTTCATTTATAATGGTCTATTATAGAATTACGGACACATGCAAAGTTTGAATTTTATATAATTTTTGCTGGAATCCCATACGTTAGACGTAACCATGGCGACATGTTTGATGATTTGTTGCGCTCTCCGTTCATAGAAACACATGATCAGCTGTAAAGAAAGACGCATATATTGTGAGAAATGTGCTGATATCATTAGATTCTCTGCTAAGTCAGAGCACGCTGCGAACTCCTGTCCTTACCGTATTGTCAACTGTCCTAACGAATGTGGAAAGAAAGGGCTGAAGGAAATGGACCTAACCGTGAGTTTAATTAGTTAGAATACATGTTGGCCTACTTTTTATTAAAACTGCAAACAATTTGGGGCATTTTGAAATGTCAAAGCGGTTTTGGGGAAGAAGACTGTTTTTTCAATAATTTCTTTAGACCTGCGGGATGATCTTATTAAAAAAATATAATTGCTCTCACACAGAAGTACATGTAGTATGTACGGTGCAGATCGTGATAACCATGAACTTATCGAGATGCATTGCTTCTGTAGCAACACATAGCAGAGTGTGAGAACAGACGACCAACATGTAACATCTGCAGGAAGCCGTATGCCCTTGATGATGACCTTCACTCCCACCTGATGAACTGTGTCACCAAGTGCCCTCTCAATTGTGGAGTGGTGAGATGATAATATATTTATTTTATGTTTAAATGTATCTTATTTTTAGGGTTGGCTAAATTTTATATGCATGTACATGTATAATATGATGTTTTTATGCAAGGAATTTGTCTATTGACTCATTAGAAAAATTCCTTGCATAAGAAAGCATGATATTTTAGACTGTTCCTCACTCTATAGCTACATAAAATTTACCATAGCCACTGTATTGTGTGTATCCAGCAGCACGAGAATAATAACTGAGTAACAGTAGCTGCACAAATTTTACTTTTGGTGAAAAGGGGGGATTTTCACTGCATTGCCTCTCAAAATTCTAAATTAGAAGTAGGCTGCTATGATGTCTCAATGGAAGGGGCTAACTGTTATCACTTATTTTTCAGTGGAATGGGCTAACTGCTATCATTTAGTTTTCAGTGGGATGGGCTAACAGCTATCACTTATGTCTCAGTGGGAGGGGCTAACAGCTATCACTTATGTCTCAGTGGGAGGGGCTAACAACTATCACTTATGTCTCAGTGGGAGGGGCTAACAACTATCACTTATGTCTCAGTGGGAGGGGCTAACAGCTATCACATGATAGAGGGCTACACTATGCTTTGAAGTACTCAGGACTTGCACTTTGAATGGAGAGGTGCAGGCTTGATGCTTGCTAGTAGGGCTTCCTCTATGAGGTGAAAACTGTTGTTATTTTATAAACTGAAAGATGAATAAATCAAACTACCACCGTACTGTTTATACTAACTTGCAGACAGGTGATGTGAACTTAACGGAACATTTGGATGATCCGGAGATGCTCTCAGTTCATATTGCTGCTGTGATATCACTTCTACTTGAAGCTAAGAGTATTCTCAACAGCAGTCAACCTGAAGCCGAATATTCTGGCATCACTCAGTCAGACCTTCCTTCTATTCTGGAGAGACTTGTGAATCTGGAGACAAAGTCAGATATGACTGAGAGAAGTCTGGTAGGTATTGACCGCTGAGATATCTAATACAACACGTTTGTGCAAAGTACGTTTTACAGAACAGCTTATTATAATTACAATCAGTCAAATAGCAGTAAATAATTGCTTTAAATTTGTAATAACCCTGATCTTGATCTTGTTGCATGATTCTTTTTGTAAGTTGTACAAGTATAGACTCATTACGTAATTCTGTTTATAATTTATTTTAGGCTGAACAGATTAGCCATTTAACCCCGGATTCAGCAAAAGCTCTCCTTGAAAACGTCAGATTAGCCGAAGTGAATCATAATGATTTGAGTGACCTTGACGCGCTCTTCAAAGGGGCAATTGAGGATACGGACATGTAAGGACACGTACTACGCACTATGTATAATAAAATGTGTTGTACGCTAACACGTGTTTAAATTGTGGGCTTATAGATCAATTTGAGTTGATTTTTTGTACATTGACTGTTTATAAATAAGTACTAAACAGATGTTCTCAATTGACAGGTTGAGCGCCTATGGTACAGCTTTGTGTAGCCTAACTGAGAAGATAACTAAACAGAAAGTGGGTACGACGGAGTCTATGAACAAACTGGAGGCTGTCTCGAACATCAGAATAGCCGAGATAGAAGACCAGAAGACCACTCTCGATCATATACAGAAGGTATGTAGTGGTTTCTATGGTTACTGCATCATCGTTATAATACGCCCGACTTCACAATCCGAAGAATGCCATGTCATCGGATTTTCAGAGTATCTACAAGTTACAATGTCGATTAAATTCCCACTTTATTTAGAAAAACGCTGATTCTCACTTTTTTACGTCTAATGTGCTCACCAATTTAATGAAATGTAGATATTTGTTCAAGCGCAACACTGATTAAGTCCTGCTCGGTTATTTTAATTTCCTTCGGAAGGGTATGTTTTATCGCTAGGTTTGGTTAGTCAAACTCATATGCTTATACTACTGTACATGTTCAGACTCTATGTGGAATGGTTTGTTTGACGCATAATATTTCGTTTCAATTTCTAGACTTCATACAACGGACGTCTTATCTGGAAGATAGACAATGTTCAGAGACATAGAGATGATTCTCAGACCAGACACAGTATCTATAGTCATCCTTTCTACACTGAGGTTTACGGTTATAAGATGTGTGCCAGAATTTACTTCAATGGTGTGTACCCTAGAGGTCATTTGTGTTTCTAAGAGCGTAATGTATATGTATAAACTTGTTGTTATATGTACATAATCTTATATGTTTGGTTTCAAAGTTCCCGCATTACTATTTTTAAATTTTAAATTAAAATTTTTCAGGTGATGGAAATGGAAAGAATACACACATTTCACTATTTTTCGTTGTGATGAAAGGAGAATACGACGCTCTCCTACCGTGGCCATTCCAACAGAAGGTATTAGAATATATTTAATTTAAAAATTTGAATTTATGCTATCATAATTTGTATGTTTAAATGTTCAGACATGTATCTCATCCTATACATGCTCTACGCTTCAATTTTTGTTGCATTCTAGCATCTGAGTTATTCTAATCTACAGGTGACAATGAAATTAATTAACCAGAAGAAATTCAGGCCAGACATAGTTGAAAAGTTTAGACCAGAACCGAGTTCATCTTCTTTCCAGAGACCAAAGAATGAGATGAACATTGCTTCTGGTTGTCCACAGTTCGCAGAACAGTCTCTCGTCTTTGCTCCAGAAAGTGGTGAGCTCTTGTACTGTTAGAAACATGCTGCATAAAAACTAAGTTGTGTAAAAGTAGGCAAGTTGTGACCAATAGTTTGTGCATTAATATTTAATTTAATATGATATAAAATATTAATTAATATAGATATTAATATTTTAATTCTATTCTCATAATCTTGTTGCAGGTTTTGTAGTGGATGATACAGTATTCGTTGAGATATCAGTTGATAATTCTTATGATGCTTTACATCAGCTGAATGTTTCTACACAGCAGTTAACACAGGGATACTCAAATCCCCGCAACAAATGACATTTTCCAGAGCTGAAAGTCATTCTTACCATGAGGTGGCTGCTATTGGACGTATCATTAGCACATGCCCAAAGGTGGATCAAGTCCAGGGGTATGCAAAAAAGATTGTGGCACATACAATCAACCCCAACCTGGCCTGGTACGGCTAACATCAGTGGAGAGACATCTTACGTTTTTAACCAATAATAAAATACTGTTAGATGTCTTCGGTCATGGTTTTAGAATTCAGCTGATGGTGTCAATTTTTTCTTCTGAGTGAATATTCTTGATTTGCAGTAGTGATGGTATGATATTATGTAGATAATGGCAAGTGATTGCTATAGTGTATTTCCTGTCTTTTTCTTCTTATCATAATAATTCCTACAAATTTATGTTTAATTTTGTTCAATGATATGTTTGTATACTAGTATCATATACATTGTATTAAATATTATGTACATTTAATTATCAATTAGCGATACCCAATACGTTTCCTGCTCTCTACTCAATTAACTCACCCAAAGTATTCTTTGTTGTTTTTATATAGTATTTATCATAAAAATCCCCACAAATGTATGTGTAATTTTGTTGATAATACGCTTGTATATTAGTGTGTAAATTTTTATAATGAAAATTACCACAAGTTTATGTTTAATTTTGTTCAATAATATGTTTGTAAACCAGTGCATGCATGTCCATGTATTAGATATTATGTATATTATTTATTATCAATTACCAATGCGTTTCCTGCTCTCTGCCTTGTCCCTGTCTCTGCACTCTACTCAACTAACTCGCCCAAAGTACAAGGAAGCAGCATATGAGTTGTACAATAATTTGCAGTGTGGTTAACTCATGAAAACATATTTTTACTGTGAAAAATAGAAAAATACATCTGATGTACAAATACAAGTAATATGCCGATATTTTATGACTTGATTGCACATACATGTACATGTAAAAACAGTACATTGATGATGTTGTTGCATGGTTAGGACAACTCCGGCTCTCATGGAAGGTTCCCTATGAGCTCTGGTTAATACGGTGCGTTCAAACACAATAGATTAAACGAAGAGATCATTAATGCGCAATTTAAGCATTTGGGGGATTTCCATTAGTCATAGAGCCTTTGGTCAGTTAAAGTGCTGTTGTTACAAGGAAACAATGATGTATTAACAGTACGGCGGGGCTACATATTGCATTTCCAAGGCTGGATTATCAAACCAGAAAGGACGGATCTCAAAATGGCAAGTTGAATATTCTTGGCTTCATATCACAGTATTTTTCACATTCCCATTGTAAATTTTATTAGACCTAGATGGATTAGACTTGTGCTTATTCAATCTCCCAAAACCAGGGGACTCGAGCAGGCAACCCTATGTGATTGTAAGTTATTGTTGTGGGTAAATAAGCCCCCCTCCCCTGGTTCTACAATAGGCTTACCAAGTCTCCCTGATTCTGCAGGAGACTCCCTCATTTTCAACTCAAATTTTGGTACCCCACTCCACCCAAAATAGACACCCCTACCCAAATGCTGAATCTCCCTGATTTTCATCAGTCGAACTTGGCACGCCTGTTCTACAGCTCAGCACACTCGATCCATAAAAAGCACCATCACCACGTATCGTAGACGTATGGGGTAGTGGCTAGGTATTTATTTATAATCTAGTATTAGCTTATCTGGTCTGAGTGACGGTGAATCACATTTTAAATTTTCAACGATTTCCAACAACCGTTGTAAACGTCACGTGCCACTGGTCACCGTTATGACATCATGCTTGTGTCCTGTTGTGTAAGTAACTCCAATCATGTTATTGTTTTGTGAATTAGGCTACTTACTGGTATAAGTATAAGTAAAACAGTAGGCCTAACCAGTTTCTAATAAGGTTGGTAGTAAGTTCAGAATAGACTTTGATGCTTTGTCGTTTCTATTTGGTCGACAGGAAAATTAGTAGTAAAGTAAGATAACTCCAGTTGTTTGAAGACAAAACTGACGGATATAATTTTTTGTCTTTTAAATAATCTTTCACTTGTAGCTTGTAGGTTATTTAATTACACTTAGCAGTAGAAAATAAGTCTTCTGACGGATTCACATGGCGACTACAAGAAATACTGGGCAGATTATTGAACCATGGTCTGGGACGGGATGGCCTATTGAGATATTTGTTGATAAGGTAAGTATAACGTTAGAGTCTTTCCTTTTCATAACAACAACTTATGTTTATTATGACTGGCGGATTTGGTTTGGTTTCAAATACTTCCTGTGAACTAACTCATTCTATCCGCTTTAGCTACAAACTGTTGTTTTACCCTAGCTGTATTATAAATGTGTTATCCAGTGTAATCGATAGGCAAATGATCTACTGATTTGTATCTTTGAGGCCTCTTCAGTCAAGGTCAGCATTTCCATAAGAATGCAGTTGCGCAATGTTGTGTTTGTTTGTAATATATGCATGTCATGCAATAATCGAATGTGCCCAGACAAATACATGTAGGTATATTATAGGCCTAATATTTTTGTGTAGAATCTAGATTCCCAGTTTTATATTTTAGGACGGACTGATTGAGAAGAACAACTACTTCTGTTCTCGAGATGAGTGTGGAAGAGTTAATCAGAGAATCACAAGAGAACCATGGCAGTTACATTGTGGACACAGGCTATGTAAAGAGTGTTATAATCTTCTCCTACCTCTGTGAGTATATCCATTGCATCCAAGTTAACATTTATTTGAACTATTAGCTACTCGCTAAATAGCACGGTCAGAGTAACTCAGTGGTACCCAAAATATCAGTACTGTTTACTTGACAGCCTTTGGATAGTGCAGAATCTAAAGCCATGAGTTAAGACTTTGGTCAGCTGAAAGTGTTTATAGCCTCAGAGTTTACTTCACTGTTTGATGAACTGCTTTGTTGTTATGTGACGGTGTAGATCAGAAGAAGAGAGAAAATGTGATGCGTGTCAACGTGAACAGTATGATGATGACGCTAGAGGGCGCAGAATAGTCACAGATGATTTTCAAATAAGCAGGCTACCGCCATATTTAGCACGAGAAATGTTAAAGAAAAGATCCCTGGGACAATCAAGTGCGTCCACTCCCCCAGAATCAATGGAAAGCGATGACCTTGCCTCGCTGGTTAGCTATGATGCCGCACCACCCAATGTCTCACAAATCACCGTTCAACAACCGAGTGTTGTCGAAGAGCAAGTCGAAAGCGAAGGGAAAGTTGGTATGTAGTGGTTGCATCTTTATAGTTTGTGTTCCAATAACTTGTAATAGTGCTTTACTACTCAGGGTCAAGTTCTGCTGTGTTTGTATAAGAAGTTGTAATTTTGTAAACGTGGATCATATTTTTAAGCTATATGAGGTGAATAGTTTGTTAAAAGGACAGTTGACATTGTATTATGATATTCTCAACATTGAACCACATTTATGTCGCTTCGAGTCGTCTCTCCATTTCCTTATTAAGTGTCCAATTTTCACTGCCATACAAAAGTATTGACCACACATAGGTTTTTAGTACTCTAAACTTTGTTGATGTTTGGATAGCTCTGTTAGCCATAATTGGCCGTAACTTGGTGAAGCTGTCTTTTTATTTCAGTTATACATTTACCATCTGATCCAATCATGTATCCAAGATATTTAAATTTTCTAACCTGTTGGATTATCTTTCCATTGCTTTCTAGCCTACATGTAGGGTTTATATCCTTTCTTGATATTACCATGCATTCTGTTTTCTTCACGTTTAGAGACAGTTATCGTTACTTTCTGATACAACAATATTTAACAGAACTTGTAGGTCTTCTATATATAAGCTTTAAGCTATATAAGCTTGTTAAAAGGACAGTAATGTTGACATTGTGTTATGGATTGCAGGGTTTAGAGATGCTATTAAGGACAATGCAGCTAACAGAGAGGTCAACAGATTGAAAGTAATCTGTCCATATCGTTGCGATACACCGGCAAAGCTTACCATCAGAACACTAGAGGTAAGCATTGCTTTAGCTGTTTAATTTTTGGAATTGCGGTCTATGAAAGACACAATACTGTGCAATATCGTATCATTGAATTATTACTATTGATTTATGAATAATTTGTTTTATTTACTGCTTTGTTGCCTTGCTACCGTTTGTTCCCTTTATGTTGTAGTAGTTACCATTGGAATTTTCAAATGTGTTCGTCTATTGTGCAGTAACATTTTCTCTTTATAATACGCAGCTAACGTTTGCCTTTAAACACAAACATTTACTGCTACTATCACTAATGGTTAACCTTAATACTGTATGTGTAGCTGAATTGTTAACTAGTTGTGCCCAAATCCTATTAATGCTGACTTCTTTAGGATACATTACTCACACAGATCTGCCAACTAATCTCTTTTGAGTTTTCTTGAAGCAAAACCTTTGGACTTGTGACTATACAATTATTAACTTTGTATTACACACATACTTCCTCTCTGTGGACATATCCTAATACTCATTGGTTCCTGATCTATTTCCAAAATAACAATATTTACCACGGTTAAACTACTCTGCCAATAGAATTTATGTATCACTAAATGGAGTTTCTCATATGAATAACAGCATTGTTTACATTACTAGTAAATTCCAGTCACTTCTAATGAATGGGTTTTTTACTTTTCTAATGCTCTTCCTGCTTAGTTGACCATGCAACTGCTGGCCCAACAGGAAGTAATTATCCTTCCATTATTTTTACCTGAGTCTTGATGACGTTATTATAGGTTTACTGTGTTTACTACCCTACAAGCGCTTATTATTTAGCAAGTGGTAAACTTTCCTATGCCAATAGTTAGTGGTTACTAGTTGTTAGTAGCTAGTAGTAACACCATATTATGTAACCATTTTAGCTTAGTAATCATGGAAAATCCCAAGATAAGGTGGTATCTATGGAATGTGTTTTCAATTTATTACGCACTTACAGTGCAATACCGTCAACAACATGACTTGTTGTAATGGCTGCTATAATATTATATATATACACACACAGGTGCATTGCTTATCTATAATCATGTATTTTCCAGTCATCTTATGTTTATTGTACACATTTATCAAATGATCACACTGTTTATATTGCTATAGCCTGAGAGAGAAAAGATGACTGACTTGATATAGTTTATTTTTTGGCGCTACAGTGCACTTCACTGTTCCAACTATGGAAATTGTTGTTGTAACTCGCTAAACCAATCACCTACTATGTTATAAAATTCCACATGTATAAGGATTTGATAATGTGATGAGTTATTTATAGAAACACATGATCAGCTGTAAAGAAAGACTCGTAGCATGTGAGAAATGTACTGATGTAATCAAATTCTCTGCCAAGTCAGAGCATGCTACTAACTCCTGCCCTTTCCGTATTGTTGATTGTCCAAATAAATGTGGAAAGAGAGGAATACGAGGGCAAGATTTACCAGTGAGTTAAATAAAGATATGGGTCTAATATTTTTATTTATGACCGTCTGCATTATGTTTAGACGTTCAGACGATGCGGATGTTCTAAGAGTTAGATGGATATGGATTTGTTCATTTGTAAATCTCTATCAATATGCTAACAAAGATAGCTTGTACGTAATTCACTTTAGAGTTTTGTGCTACTAAAAATTGATATTGCGAATAATAGGCTAATTTAGTAACCCAAGCTAATGTATGACATGTAATCTGACTCTTGTCCTTGTTTGACTTGTCTGACTTGTCACATGTTTGTGATTGATACTATCACCACTGACACGCACAAAGCTCACTCTTCCCGTATCAGTCATTCAAACACATGCACACCCACCAACAAATTTTTGGTTCATATTTATTGGCATCTCTCTTGTTATTCTGTAGCAACACATGGCAGAATGTGAGAAAAAACCTCCTACATGTAACATCTGTAGAAAACCATATGCACAGGGAGAAGATCTTCATTCTCACCTGATGAATTGTGTCATCCAGGAGTGCCCCCTAGGCTGTGGAATGGTGAGGCGATTTTTAATTCTACACTGTCCTTGTCTTTTCTGTATTGGTAGCTATTTCGCTCATCAGCTGTGTGTAGAGTACTTAATGTTTGTTTCTCAGTGCCGTTGGTTAACTGTAGTTTTACCCGGTATTTAGATATCAGGTGAGAAGTTAGCGGAACACTTGGACAAGCCAGACCTGATTGGACACCATCTTACCTCGATGATGTCACTCCTACGTGACGCAGACCATACTTTGAAGAATGAAACTAGAAATCCAAATTCTGGTATCTCCCAGCCCCAACTATCTTCTATTCTTGATAGACTTATGAAACTGGAGACAAAATCAGGCACTACTGAGAGAAGCCTGGTAAGAATTGCATCTGATCTCGACCTCTGAACTTGACCTCTGAACTTGACCTCTGACCTTGACATGCAGGGTGCATGGGATATTCATGAATTGGTGTTTTAAGAGAACCAAGCAGTAGAGCAGTAATAATTTTTGGTTAGCAAGAGAATAGACAGATTGTACTGTTTTACGAGTACTTACATGTATATTAAATAAATTATTTATGTGAATTAAATTCAAATAATCAGAATAAAAATTTTATGATTTGTTTATTAGTCAGAAAAGATGAGCCATATGACCGTCGAATCGGCGAAGGGCCTTGTGGACGATGCTAGACTAGCAGAGAGAAATCGAAATGACTTGAATGACCTTGAAACACTATTCAAAGTACTTGCACAGGATGTGCACATGTAAGTACACACACAGTTTATTTATTATACTCAAGCTGTGGTTTGCTGATACAGCTGTCTTATTGACATCTTCACTGTATGAGATGAAATCTCATACTTCGGGAGAGAGAGGACTGAGTTTCCATTCAATACAGTGACTCCGACTCATCTTGGATATGATATACAGTTAATTTCACTACGCAGGTTGACATCATATGACACAGCTTTCCGTAGCTTGACGGAGAAGACAGAAAAACAGGAAGTGGATTCAACAGAACGTATGAATAAACTGGAGACTGTCTCCAACATCAGAATAGCTGAGATCGAAGACCAGAAAACGACTCTGAGCCATATACAAATGGTAGGTAGTGGTTGTTACGGTTACTGCATATACAAATGGTAGGTAGTGGTTACTATGGTTACTGCCTATACAAATGGTAGGTAGTGATTACTATGGTTACTGCATATACAAATGGTAGGTAGTGGTTACTATGCTTACTGCATATACAAATGGTAGGTAGTGGTTGTTACGGTTACTGCATATACAAATGGTAGGTAGTGGTTACTATGGTTACTGCATATACAAATGGTAGGTAGTGATTACTATGGTTACTGCATATACAAATGGTAGGTAGTGGTTGCTACGGTTACTGCATATACAAATGGTTGCTATGCTTACTGCATCATCATTTCAATAGGGCTGGTTCTGATATGTAGAAGACATTGAATATAGTTGGCAACAGAGAGTATAAGTGGCGTTTTCATTATAGCAAAGTTGTTTAAGTTCTAAGCATTAACATTCTTGCATTGTGATGGACCAGACACCGTGATGTTTTTAAACTCGCTAAAATGCCAACCGGAAATTTTGAGATGCAATATCTTGTTTTATGAACGAATTTGTCTGATCCAGAAAAATACGGTCTAATGGAAGCGAACGTCAGATTTAGTCAGTTTTCCGGCAAGATTTACTCTAGACTTTTTACTTGGGCTTTACCAAAGTTTTAGATGATGTAACTCATTTCTCTCATACAGAATGCTTCCCATTTACTTTGTGTTTCTAGACTTTGTACATAATATTTCGTTTCAATTTTATAGACTTCATACAATGGACATCTCATCTGGAAGATAGAAAATGTTCAGAGACGGAGGGACGAGTCGCAGACCAGACACAGCATCTATAGTCATCCTTTCTTCACTGAGGTCTACGGTTACAAGATGTGTGCCAGAATTTACTTCAATGGTACGGGCTCTAGAAGTCATTGGTCTCTCTTAAGAGATGCTATGTTTATATTAATACATGTATTTATTGTTATATTCACATAAACTTTTAATTTTAAGATTATTGTTATTTTTAAATTTTTCAGGTGATGGAAATGGAAAGAACACACATATTTCACTATTTTTCGTTGTGATGAAAGGAGAATATGATGCCCTATTGCCGTGGCCATTTCAACAGAAGGTAATAGGCTATAATATAATATCTACTTCCAGTTACAGCTTCTCACAAGTTGTCTTGACTTCTGGTTCATTTGACTAACAGTGTCTTGCTCACTCTACAAATCGTTTTGGTATGGACTAACCTGACGTAACGCAATAACACTACGTAACATAATCTCCAGGTGACGATGAAGTTGAGAAACCAGAAAAAGATCAGACCAGACATAGTGGAAAAGTTTAGACCAGAACCGAGTTCTTCTTCTTTCCAAAGACCAAAGAATGAGATGAATATTGCTTCTGGTTGTCCACAGTTTGCCGAACAGACTCTTGTCTTTGCTCCAGAAAATGGTGAGTTTCTATAAAATATGGCAATGACCTTGTGGGTCACATCTGTGTGAAGAATGTGGTATACGAAAAAGTACTTGTTAATCTCATACCTATAACATCATTTCTCTCCTTGTCTCAGGCGTTTATTCCAGTTTCATATCTTGTAGGTTTTGTTGTGGACGATACAATGTTTGTGGAGATCTCAGTGGATAACTGTTATGATGCTCTTCATGGTTTGAATGTATCGGTGCAGGAACTGACTAGAGGGTATTCCAATTCCAGAAATAAATGAAATTGATAACCGTGAATTGATATCATTTCAAAAGCTCTATTTACAAATGTAGTAACCTGACCACAGCTCTACACATTCAACTATCATCTGATTTACAGTGGAATTCACCTGCGGGCTACCTACAGACTACTAGTCTTCAGGCTACAGTGCATAAAGCTGGCCTTTGATTTTAAATTCTTCAGTTGTGTGTACTATGAAGGAATCTTATAGAGACAGAAATTGCCCTTATTTAGTATTATAAGAATATTGCGTTGTGTGCCCTGTAATTCTACTGAAAGCTATATTACTGTATTACTATGCATATTTTGCAACAGAAACACAAATTTATTGAGAGATAAATTTTCTAATGGCATTCACATAACTTTACTTACAAGATTGTGGTTTATCAATGTCACTGACCCTACGATAGCCTGAGTACCAGAGCAGATTGATAATCTGCCAAATCCCAATTCTAACTAGTCAAAGGCCAACATGTTATTCAATATAGCATAAATATTTATGTATGATACCTTTCTCTCCATGCTAGGTCACAATAATATTAGTACATATTTTATATTAAACCTATTGATTGGCCAATTTTCAATGCACTGGGATGTAATGAAGGTGTCATGGAGACTTGAATATCCAGGTGTACATGTTAGTATTCATCTGAAGGCTCTACTCAGGTACTTGACTGTACTTGGTGACCAACATTGCAACCTGAGAACAACGTCTTATCCCAATGACCAAAAAGAGGTGTTTTAGTAGTATATTTATAAGTTGTTGTGATCTAGACAAGGAAAATTTACGATTTATGTTATGTCTTACTTGTGGGTTACATTTATACAGAAACATTAACGCCTTAAACTGCAAGTATTATGGAGAAATTTTTTAACAAGTAGATGGGCTCACAGCTTGCCACGACCTATGAGAACAGAGAATACCATATTATGTTCACTAAATGCATATTGTATTTTACCATCAGCTTATACAATATTTATTTATAACAATATGCTAGACTGATATTTCTCATCTGACCTAAATACCTTTTTTGTTTTAATTACATTGGAAACACTTTTTTCTAATAATTCTAATTATCTTATATACAGTGTAATTTCTAGTATCAGCTTCTACGGAACTAAAGAATTGTTAACAAGATCCTAATTAATTTGATTGAGCCGTTATATTTTTAAAAAAACACAATTATTATATTTTTTATCGTATTATTATTTTGTCACTAAGTATGGTTTAATAATAAAGTTTCACCGCCCACCCTTGGTACTAGATAACTTTCTGCTTATTTTCAATATAATGAATTTGTAATAATACCCAAGCCATCCTGCCTGGTTTAGTAGTGAATAAATTAATAAAACTAAACATTAACATTACAACAAAACAAATATAAAGATATATAAATAGGATCAACATTAAATTAATTTTAAATGATATTTTTTGTACACAACCTAACTTTACAATAATATTGCAATACAAAATGTTATTTTATAGTAATAAATATACAATAATACAATATGTATATCCTGATTAATAGGAACGACACCTTAATGATGTCAATAGCAGAGTTATCCCCTCAACAACTCTGGGCAGATAACTCTTAAATGTTTTAGATTGTCAGCCTAATAGAGATCAGGTGGTAAAACAGAGTCAGTCAATATACAGATAAATACTAATTATAGAACTGGGTCAATATAAAATAAACTGAATGGGTAAAACTGAAACTGAACAATAGGACGAATGGATATGCCAGAGAAATTCAAGATAGACATTGAGGAGGAGAGATTACAGAAACTTCACCGCTCTATGTGCATGTATGTATCATCAATGTCCTCGACATATTCTTTGCCAGTTGAAGATTGCTGTCTCATAGCTGATTGGCTGGCATCGACTAATATGTTACTAGTAGGAAATGATCCAAACGTTTGCAGTAGTTGGATTGTATCACAATGTCCTTTATGAGCTGGCCAATCAAGTCCTTGGCATTCTAAGCTGCAATATCTGAAGAAAAGATAATAACAGAATGAAAAAGAGGTTTGTACCATATTGGAGTCCATATTAGTAATACTTTGAAGTTACAAGAACATAAAAAGGGTCATCTGTTTCTACAGACTTATTGCATGAGTGGACAACTTTAAATTCAATAGTATAATATTATGAATCTGAATATGTTGCAACAAGCAAACTCAGCGGTCAGTACATAAACTAAAGTCTACAATATAGCAGAGGAATTACAGAGTTCAGGAAAGGGCATTGATCATCCCACAATGCACCAGTCTCACCCACAATGTACCAGTCTCACCTCACTGAAAGGCAGCCACCACATGACTGGTACTCCAGGTGGTTTTGCTCTATGTTGGTGCAGGGGAGATAGTGACACTCATAGTACTTTGGCACTCTATTGGTCAGGTCAACTGGTATTAATTTGTTACAGCTATTCTGATTGGCTTGAACTAATGAACTACACCGGCTGTCAATAGAGGTTTCTAGAGCTGTTGGAATATGCAGACTTTCAGGTACGTTCTACAAGAAATCATTTCAATGGAATCGGTTATAATGTGATTACAAAACTAAATGTTCAAGATGGCGCCATGTCCATACACCACACACAGTACACAGTACAACACAACATAGCAAATACTCATGATCAATGTTTCAGCAATTCTCTCAAGAACAGTAGGATGTATCTATGTAAGGGGTAACCAGAGGACCAGGTGCTCTCAAACACACCTTGAGCCTAAATACCCACCCAATCTTTCAAAACGGTTAGAACTCGGGCAAGGATAAAAGTTAGTTACTCATTTTCCTAATTAGTTAGCTAATCATCATCTTAGTTATTACATAAGAAATGAGTGACCTTATCACTCTAACACATTAAGACATCTAAGGCACCGCACTAGTGGAAACACTAAAAGTAATGAAAATGCATTGCGTCATGAGAAGTTGTCACTCGGTATCATTGGCTTAGGACCGCGAATATTGTATAAAGCAAGGAGGTACGATAGACCATCCTCGCACCCACCCTGCCCAACTACCAGAGTGCATTTCCATAATACTCCCAACTAATTATTACACGACATATCATAGTTTTTAAATTCTCACCAATTGTGACATGTCTGGTACCAGCTGGCTAATACAGGAAGTATAAATGGAGGAAGTGACATCATCACTAAAGATTATCTCCCCATTGTCACTGCAAAGATCAGGAGTCCTGCTACCTCTACATAACGTCAGGTTGTCCACCCTGTTATCCATGGTGTTTCCATTTTTATGGCCGACAGTTTGACCAGAGGAGGGTTTCTTAGAATGATGAAGCTGCCTGAAGGTACAGATGATATTATAAATGGTATCAAAATAATCAGTGTTTGGGAAAAAAGGTTGCTTAGTTTTGATACCAATAGTTTACTATAATAGGAATCATGAGAAATTTGCTGCTTGCACAGCAAAAATGCATTTCAATTCATACTTTAATATTTAAATTTCTAACAAAATATAACAATTTTCTTTCTCCACATATATTTGGAGGCTTCACCACATCATGACTGTGTATTTGCTTAGGAAAACATAGCAACAAGTTGTGTGTTGCTCAACTTGTCTTCCTTACCGGGGATCGATAATGACAGTAGTACATATCAGATAGGTTTACATAGATGTAGATGTTGTATATATAGATACATATACACATAGACACACCAGTACATGGACACATAGACATATAATAGTTATACATACCATACTAGTCTCTGTAGTGTTGTGACAAGCGAGGTGTCAACACCAGGCTGCCTGTCACTTCTAGGAAATGCTAACACATGTATAGATGGAGCTGTACCAACACTGTCGAACATCACACTCTAGAATATTACAACTACAGTGTACATGTATATGTATGGTTAGTAGAGTACTACCACGTTACTGCTAGAGCCAGCATAGCTTTTAGTGGAATAATATTCCAAGCCATCACAAGTATACTATATAGCCATCATGACCTGGAAAGCTAAGAATTTACTGTAAAATAGGTAAAAACAACAATGAGTGACTTATTCTAAGAATGGAATAGAGGAGACAACTTCTTCTGCATCAGTTTTGCCATTAGACCAAGGCTATCTCTAATGTCTCCCAGCCCATACTATGAGTGCATTGAATTTGTATTATACTGTAAGACCGACCCAATATAGTGATTGTATTTGTACCAACTAGCAGACTGGGGTACTTCTACTCAAGTTTATTACCCAGTCTTCCAAGTGGGATTTACATGTACTTACCTTCAAATGATACTGGTCTCCAATATACCTCTTATCTTTATCCAGCATACAAAACTTCAACTAGAAAGATAGCAGAACCATAAAATGTTAGTATAGCATGGATTAGTAACAAGATTTCTAGTAGGCTATGATTATAGTTTGAAGATTCCAATCAAAACTCCAAGGTCCATACCTGAGCAGTTATGGATGCTTTTTGCATGAAATACTGGCCCTGATGATTTTCATATTTCACAAAGAGGAAACACAAAGGAAGGGATAAAAGTAGCTACATGTAGTTGTAGATAATACTTGCTGGCAGGTACTTGCAAGTGGTTGCTGGGCCATCCAGTACTAGGCATCTGCAATATTATATGCTATGGATTGAAGGCTGTATTTTAGAATGTTTCATGCTGGTATACAGCTGCAAACATATCTATGAGGATGAATATTAGATATATGTATCATATGACCATTGCTCAGTACTTATTGTCAGATTAACTGTGTTAGATGTTGATACAATGGGACAAAGTATAATAATGACCAAGATAATGAGCTATTATCCTGTAGAGATGGAGTGAGGTGTTATTTTGTATATTAGCAACTATCTCAGACAAGCCTGGGTTCCATGGGTGTGAATAAATAAACTTTATTGCCCCATGTAATAGCTAACTGATTGGATAGTTTAAGAATGTGTAAAGAATTAGGTCCAAAAATTAATTTTCATAATCACCAAATACAAATAAACAATGAAACCTAGCACACGTGTTAATTCACACAAGCACTTTTATTTTATCATTAATATTGTGGGTTATAAGTAGAGTATGTCCAAGCGTGTAGTGTACACTGCTAAAGACAATGGGATGGGTCAGGCTTTCTATTAATATTGATGAGCATAAGCTATGCTGATGGGAATTATTGGATATGCTGCTTAGTGATCAATACTGGAGTATATTAGAGATAATAAACTGTCATATGTTGCCATGTGACAGATTGTGTCAAGTGCGCCACACTCTAATTATTAGATTAGACAGGCTGAAACAAGTGCTTGTCAACTCCTCATTCCTGGTTCAATTATAAACTAGGCCTATAAACTATGTGTGTAGCTCGCACCATGTTGCATTACATTTGACAATATGCATCTCTCATCGCCTCCCCGACGAAAAATTTAAAATGAGGAGCTTGCGGGCCTTCGCATTTAGCTGACTATAAAATTGATTAAACTACAATGTTCATATATAGGTCATCACATTCATAACTAACATTTTAAAATATTCAAAATCATTTTGTTACTGGATACGTAAATATAATCAACTTATAATTAACCATAATGATATTTCACAAAGAGCTGCTATAAATCTTGTTACTGCCTTCCTCGATTAGAGTATTAATTTCATAAAAAAAAACTAGATGCAAGATTTTTTTTTCTAAACCAATTATATTTCAATTAATTAAAAGAAAGAAATGAGTTAATTGAAGTAATTATAATTAGCCTCCAAGGAATAACTTATGATCTAGTGTGGACATTGTAGCATTTACATCACAGCTTGATAATGCAGTCAGCGCTAAACATGAACTGATAATGTTCACACTTAACATTTGCAATAAAATGTTAGTGTGCCATAGGAGGTTTCCACACCTTGGCCTCAAGTATAGATTTACCCTTGTATAAATGTCAAATGATACCTTTTACATTCCCTATTAACCCATTACAGGTAACGCTTCCACACGGTTTGTATCTGAGATGCATTTATTAGAAAATTATTGTGTTGGTAAAAGGCTCAATTATGTGATATTAGAATCCTTATAAACTGGGTGATTATCTTATAATATACAACACGGCTGATTTGATAAGCTAGTGCAAAGGCTGGCAAATTTATTCTGGTCAGAGTCTTATTGAAAAGTAAGAAAGATGGTGTTCATTGGATAAATAAAGTTAATTTCTTCAGACGTTCGAACATAACTTTTTTAACCAAGCTAAGCCATCATTTTTTTATCCCAAATCCATTCTAAAATTTAATTTTATAGCCTGTAGCAATAAAAAGCTGATGGAGAACCTAGGCCTGTATGACTGCTGCTTGCATTGCACATCGATCATAATTATATAAAATAGTTTTAGCAAACATGGAAGAGCATATCATGAGAATCGAGGATTAAATAATTCATAATTCCAGCATCAAATATTGCATGTGTTGGTCTCTGGAGGGAACAGACAACTATTAGCAAGTGATCAATAAAGCTAATATTTAGAGTGAGGCAGAGGAATGATCAATATACAAGTACATATATTATCATAATGTGTATGAGCTATGCATGTATGTCCATGTCAGTTCAGATGATCGTTGTATTTGCATAGCGTTTGATCCTCATGTTAATGACAAATCAATACACAAAAACCGAATGTCTACTTTCCTGTTTGTTAGTGGATGCTTTGATGGGCACCTCAGTGACTGAGATGGTTTTAGTGCTATGGTGTTGGCTTTTTGTGATCATATTATAAAGTATAATGGCCAATATGCATGCAGTTTCTACACAAATTGGTGGATAATGTCAACTTTGGCAGCAGGAATTGGTAGTACACGCACTATGTCAGATTGTGTCAGCAAAGCCAGACATGATCAAACTTAAAGTCAACTGAACGGCAGCTAGTGTTGGCTGGAGTGTATTACTCGTTATCACGTTATGTCATAATTAACGTTGAAATCTATGTGAACAACACGTTAGGTAAATTGAAATTAAATTTGTGCGTGCCGATGCAGTGATTCGATTTGAATAATTGCTGTGAATATAAACCAAAACAAATACAATTTCGGCTATGCTCAATGATATCATAGAGGCACAAGCTTGGTGTAACGTAACTTCACATATTTGGGGAACATTAAGCTATTTAAATACTATCAATTGTAAATGTGTTGACAAATTATACATGTACATCAACTTGGGTATGAACTGGGTAATATAATATGACTAGGTCCCAGTCACTAGATGTCTATTTGTTGATCATAGGAATATAGCTGGTAGGTTGACCTAAAATCAACCAAACAGTTAATATTTACAAAGTTAATATAGACTATGCTAAGTGTAACCTACCAGTTGTTCAAACATTATTTACAGCAATGATAACAGTTTAGGCACATAAAACGTAGCTTATGCTCCTCATTGGCAGAGATAATATTGTTTGATTAGGAGGAGATAACGCTCTTACTGGTAACATTTCTGGATATTACAGTAGCTGTATAGCTATTTAGAGTCCAACGCACAATATATAAAACGCTGCGCCGAGCAAATGTTGTGTTGACTACAAATTCGTTGTGCTTGATTTTGGAAAAATTTGGGTACCTGATGCTTTGACCAAAATTATTGGTTCTGTTAAAATGTTCATATCTTGCAGTCACATTATTGCATTGCATTTGCTTATCCGTAGGTCCCAGAATCCCAAGTTCAAATCCCACACACTCCTGCCATATAACGTGTGCTCTTTCTACCAGAACCCTACTTTGGTACCCAAACCATTATTGATCGGCGCAGGTGAAGTTGACCAGCATGGGAACATGGAAATTGAGTACAACGGAGTTGGTGCGTGCCATACTAAAGCCTGAGGGTCACATCATGCGAGAAATGGAATGGGCCTATCCCACCAATAGCCTATAGGCTTACTTAAATTGTCAAAAAATATCCCAAACCTTTATGATATATATCACGAGCGTAGGCCTATTTACTATGCCCTCTATGTTTAGATTGATAACACAATACCATGAAATAGATTTATGTTCTAACTTACATCATATATTTCATGTTTTACTATTTCACTACTAAAATAATATAAACTATGGGTAGCTAACCTTTCCTCCGGCTCTCCCCACATTTATAAAACAGTATTCTTTGCCATCCGAGTCAAACATTGTGATATCTGCTGAGGATCTGAAAAGTAATAGATCATTTATTATCTTCTGATTTTAAATCACATAGGATCATTTGAGTCAAACTGTGAATCAAGCTAAGCCGTATCTTAAACATTGGAAATCTATCTTTTTTAATTACAAAATTTAGTCCAACTTCCAATCTTGATTAATGAAACAAATAGCACACGCACAGAAATAAAATATTGGTCTGTGAAAGAAAATAAGTTGAGCCAAATCTGTCGATGCATAAATTAACACCTTTTCACTAAAACCAATGATTTGAATCACAATCTACCCTCAATTTTGATGTGCATCGTACTTTTTGTTCTGTTGTTGCCAATCTCGTGGTGGCGATAAAAAGTTGAATTTAGTACTAATCCTCCATTCCACTAGATTTAGCAAATGCCGACCCATCGCCTCCCGCTAGACAATCACAGTTAAATCTATGCAGACCAATCAGTACTGGTTACAGTTATAGTAATAGTATAACATCAATATAATCACAATCATTACGATTAATATCATTTCAACTTATATCAATAATAAATAATAGTAATGATTAATCCTAAAGAGTGTTAATTATCATTATCATATTCATATTGATATTCCCAATACTATGCATATAATAATAATGAAAAAATTAATAACAAAATTTAATAAAAATATTTAATAAATATTTAAATACAAATATTAATTGATTAATATAATTAATAACAATATCACAGGCATATATGGTCAACTTTAACACCTTAGTTAGTTAGTAAATTTGAGTTAATAAATATCAAGATCAGAAAATGAAAGTCAAAATGTAAATATATTAAATATAATTATAATATACGCCAATTCATATGGTAATTCCTATAAGGGTAAAAACAAACGTGTAAACCGTTAAAAACTGATAATCAAATACAGAACCCGATGAAAATTGATGTGGTGAATAAGTAAATATCATTATAATTATATGCAGTTCAGGTGAAGGGAGCAAAAATTCGGTTCGGCGAGGTAGAGTTAGCGGACACGTGAAATCTGTATCACCACGTGAATATGCTTATCTTCGGTGATTATGCGAACCAATTGTCAATGAAGTAGCTCGGCATTGGTTATACGTGCCACCATTGTCGAATCATAGCTGTGCTCAAATTCTATTGGCCTGATTACCTAAGCACATCTATTTCCGCTCCAAAGAGCACGTCGCTTAAAGCACATGCGCCCAAGTTCTAGAGGCGTTCCCTTCCACTCGTAAGTTGTCAGTTCTCATTATGATTTTGAAATAATTGTATTTAAATTTATACGGTGTGCTAATAGATGATGGTACTAAATACTAATCACTCAGGGTTAGACAAGAATGGGTGAGGCAGTGGCTGCACATTAACATTATACGGATCACAGTCAACCCCAAACACCATGATCCAAATGATCCATAATTTTTGTTAGTAAGTATTAGTATAGTATGGGTTTCAACTTTCACACACTGGCCAAATTACTGGCCAAATTAAATTCTGAAACACTAAGTCATTAATTGTTGGAACATTACAGGTCAGTCACTGGTCATTGGCACAATGCAGGTCAGTAGCATCATATCGGTCCACCATTGGTCAGTATGGGTAACTCCATATTGGTCAGCCACTGGTTGATGACACCATTACAGATGAAAACTGAGGACAGAGAACTAGTAGCGGTATAATATAACATACAAATGAACTGAAGGTCTCAACATTCTTCCAATTGGAGGTCTCGAGACTCGGCAGACAGACAGACAGGTCAGTCATTATTCATCAATAATCAGTTAAACCATACAGGTCAGTCACTGGTCAGTAATGTGATACAAATGTCAGTCACTGGTCAGCTGTACTGGTGCACTAGTCACTATATCCGGTCACTCCAGACAGTTATGAGGTTGTAGCTTACTGATCTATATTTATGTCTTCCTTACTCTTCCACATAAATGTTGACTACTCAGTAAGATTAATGTTGCAAAAATAAACAATCATCAGCAAGACATTCGCTTTTTTCCTTTGTCCAACATTCATGAATTATGGTCACCTACTGTTCACGTATTTTTACCAGGTTATTTAATCAGATTGGCTCCACCCACTTTTGGTACGGTGCTACGATCTAGGCCTATTGCAGTGAAATGTTGAAAATCTTGTGTTTAATGATTTTACTTAAAAATGTAGTACATGTACTTGTTGTTCACTGAGATGGGGCTGGAACTGTAATTACTTACAAACCATGCTTGAATTTTTCCTATACTCTACTTGCTGTAAACAGGAATATTTTATTATAGATACTAATAGTTACTGCACTGCACTACTGTTTACCATGTACCACATGAGCCTACTATACAGTCATTGTACTTATTACTGGAATATTTGCACAATTTGAAGTTGTCTTCTCTTCATGCAATAATTATATTGATAAGATAACTCCATAAACCACCTGATAATTATTACAATGTACATTACACATGTACATGTATATTCACATGTACTCTTATATTATACCGTAGGAGTAGGCCTACATTATTTAGAATGCTTGTATGGATGTAGATAAAAGAATGCTCCAGATGCACCCTGGGAACTCTGTGTTCACTCAGCTTACTTGACCAGGGTATCTCTGTCAGCATACAAATATCATACGTAGCGCTGCTGCACATTCAAGAAACTGCATGATCGGGTATGTAAACCTTGCTTCTATAGTTTCCTTTTTACACACTCCCTTCTTTTAAGTCCATGATTATATTGTCTCATGCCTCCTTGTCGGCCATTCGACGTAGGCAGGTAACTCCCTGCTCGTCCTAAAATACAAATAAGTGAATACATAATTGTATAAGCTCTAGGCCTAAGTCCATGCAGTAGATAGCTGTGTGCGTATTAGTTTTGAAAGACTATATCAGTGCCTAATCTAGCGCCATCTCATGATATTCTCTTTCGTCATGCTACAGGTTTTACTATTCCATGTCATATGTGGTGGTAGACTCTGCTCCAAGACATATCAACCCAGATAGATAGAGCTCTGAGGTAGAGGGAGCTTCAGTGATAGGATATAGACTCCTCTGTCTGGAGAAGAAAACAGTAAGGTACGCCGATTCTGGTTAATCTGCCGTTTCGTCTCGTTTTTGTCTCATTGGTTGAACTTGATATAATCATCTCAATAGAAACTCATCTACCAGGATATTGCGAGCGAAGCAAGGTTTGATGAAATTTATATAGTTTCAAACCAACCATCTATATGTAGTTAATAATGTTATTGTCAACAGCACTAATGTTAAATCTTATGCTGAAATTATACTGGTAGTTAGTAGCTGTCTAGTACACTTAGATACATTGCTCTCCACCACAGAATACCATCAAATTTCTCCCTCAAACAACCATATTGAGTACGACATTCCGTACGCATAACAACATGTATATCGCATAACAACATGTATATCTCGTGTAATATCCGTGTCTGTCTGCATTCCTTAACATGTGCTTTACATCTGCTGGTAGTTTGATAACAAGGGTGCAATGACCTCTATCAATCCAACAGTGTACAAGATACCAGCTATAGACCACATACCTTTAGGGCTCAATGTTTCTCTACGCAAGGTTACTACCTTAGACAACATATTATTATCTAAGGTGTAAATATTCTTTAGACGACATTGTACTGTATATAATAATCAATGTCGTCTATATACCTATAACTAACATGTTGATTATAAAGTGGAGTTGTCTTCTCCCCATTTGGTTACTCTCTTGACAAATTCAAACACTCATAAGTTGTTTAGAAAAATGATATCGTAAGTCGCTATGTAAATGTAAGTTTGTCTACTCCCTACAGGCTATGAGTGTACCTCCAGTGTTCTTAGCTGGTTCTATATTCCAGGCTATCAATGGTGTCGAATTAGGTCAGTGAGAGGGCTCTCTGCATATGAAGGAAACTTTCCTTTCAATTCTCCGTGCAAACTTGACAATGAGTGCTCCCAGGGGGCTATGACATCGTCACAATCTAATGTAGGTTAGTGTACCTTTATATTAGTACTACTAGTTAAACTTCCATTAGTTTCTTCTTTTTTATTTTTAAACCTTATTAGAAATCAAATATGATTTACTTTTTTGCCATAAAAATAAGTCCATTTTTATTGACCCATTGGTGGAGCTGCTTTAAAACTACTGCAATCAGTATAAAAGCCTGTTTGATTGAATTAATTATATTATAATAATACGCAATTTTTGCAATATACTACCAATTTTTTGGCAGTTCAAACCAAGTTTTGCAAGCTATCAGACCTATTAATATACATTTCAGACGGTTAGAGAGAGGCTAAAATGAGAATTTCAAAACTATATTTATTATGCAGATTGTCAGTCTGGTTGAGCAACTCATGGAAATGTAATTTTGCATTTTAGAGCAACATCCCTTATTTAAATTTTTATGCCATGCCAACAATTCGACGTAATAGTACACGTAACATACGTGTTGAGCATTCTCGTAGGAAACCAATATTATGATAAACAGGCATAATCACAGTTTGATTTCCTATATTCTGTATGTACTCGAAAGATTTTTTTAATTTACATGGCTACTTGATACAAAGGATTACCAACAGATTTTGGCTTAGTAAAATAGATAACCAATAATTTGAACATGCATAAGTAGTTCCAACTGAATGTTACCCATCCTTACGCCGACTACTCGATATACATACATGCACCTGAATAACTCCTCAAATCACAATGCAGTTGGAGTTGATGCAGAGGTCTATGAACAGATAACACATACATCAAAAAGCTCGTGTAAATTACAATAGAAATAAAATATTCATCAAGACTATTTCGTTTTAGTAATAATGTAATAATAATGGCAGACCCTTATTTCTGCGTATGTCGGTGGTATTTTATATACCACAGATATAAGCGTGTCTTATTTTATAGTGGTGTGTGGGCTTACCAAGTTCTCACCACCACTTGTCAGTCACTGCCTGTTGTGAACCCAGTGTGAAGCACTGCTACAAGACCAGAACAATATTAGTAATAATGTGACAATTAAGGCAGCAATTGTGGAGTTATCCTCTCTTGTTTCTGTTGGATTATAGTAGGTATAAATGCTACAGTAGAATTTCTTTCAGACTGCCTTTTTATATATCTGTCAGAAAACACTCAGGGAAGATGGGAGGAGTGCTGGAATTGTATATGGTTCGTTTCAAAGCCATATTTGTGATATTCTCATATAAACGTCAAGGAATATACAGTACCACCAATGCTTTACTATAATACTCACTCACAACTGTGCTATACGTAGTAGGAACATGCTATTCACTACCAAATTAGATACACCTTCCGCGCTAACTTTATTTTATCTCATAATAATTTGCTATTCTACAGGTATATTCCATACATAATTGTTATATCTAGAGGTCAAGATTTTGACATGTGGGCAGGTCTGTCAGTATAAATGCAGTGACTGTTGGCAGGTCTGTAAGCAACAGTGATTTATTGGTTTAGATTATGACAAAGAGTCTTTTATCATGTCATTTGATAAGCTCTATTATTAATAATAGGGCACCTGGTGAAGTAGAGGTTTACACTACGTTTTTTTATAGTATACTAATAAATAACTACAGCTAAACTGAGTCCATTATTACAGTCCATTATCCAACCACTCTTGCGCATATTACTCTAGATTGTGAATTGAGTCAATTATTTGGATTTATTCTGGCCAAGTCCTTTCAACTGAAAGCAAGGTAAGTTTAATTTATCAGGTTGCTATTACACTGCCTGGTGCATCGTGAAAATATTTCACGGAAGTTTCGGTTTTGTCATAGGTTTTATGCTTTATATATGCATGCATTGTTATGACCATAGCCAACCGATCTTTCGACACGCGGAACCACTTGCAGCCACCCACAACCATCCGACTTACTAATGCTACCTCGCATTGTATAAAGTGAAATAGGCCAACATGAAAAACTTTGAACAGCGGCAAAGATCCTTTAGCTCAAAAAGTCTTCGGCATGGATTGAGGCGGATGTTGATTTAACAGCTCTCTAAGTATAGGGTATGGAGACTAATATGGAAGCTAATAAGCGCCTACATATGCGTCAAGAGCACTGGTTGTCACTTATAACCTCCAGTGATGGGCCATTTTATTTGCTCTATGCATACAGTGTCAACAGATCTTAGGCTTTGATATTATACTTCGCACATAGGACTGCTCTGCCTAGTAAAAAATTACACACAGTTGTAGAATTTCTCAGAAAAGTGACACTTGAACACATCAGTGATTTAATTATGTTTCCATGGTAACCTTTTTGTTTTGGCTATCGGGCAGATAATTATCAATGAGTACTCCTTTCTGATAAGATCAGTTCATTCCTTGAATACGTAGCGTTGATGATGCATCTTTTGGAATCCATTGTACTAAACAAACTTTCGACACTTTGCTAGGACAGTTTCTGCTGCATATCGGCGAGTCATAGTGATTGTGATAGTTGAACTTAGACTCACAATCAGAGTTGAGCCAGTCACAGAGTCAGAGTGATAGTTACTTGTCTGCAGTACACTCATCATACAAGCACAGTGCATTTAATTGTAAAGCTCATTCATGGAAAGGTATAGTTTTAAATCAATTTTAAATCAGATAAGTTACATATCTGTATAATTACTGTAAGCATGTGCATTAATCAGTTGATGTATCTAGTAAAGCTGAAAAATAGAGCATCACAAACGTTTTGAAAGTGTACAATATGGATGCTATTACAAGTTTTCAGAATTGACCTCTGGGAGCATTGTATTCCTTACTGCATGCATTTACAGCAAAATATATCTCAGTTTTCAAGGCTATACTTCTGCAATAATACTATCAACATTCAACTTGCATTGGCAAAATATAGCTTTAGTTTTTGATATTCTCCAATAGCAATAATAACTACATGTTATTCCAGCTGCAGTATCTCCCTCACAATAACTAAAGCATCTCAAGGCAACTTCAATTTGGTATTTAAGAGGAAAATTTTTGATTTATTGAAATTTATCCTGTTAGGCTATGTATGCGCTAATCATTTACATGTATTATCATATTTTTTAATCAATGCGTAATTGTATGCAAATAAAAAAATTTTATTCTCCTGAGAGATGGCCTATGCAAGGTAATGGTCAGGTAGTTGAATTAGGTTGTCAGAGTTTCCTTACTTATTTGTGAATACTAAAAACTTGGTTAAATAAATTTTACAAATAATGAACTTTAAACATCCTGCTTGCCGGCAAGTAAACATCTTTGTCGACTTATGTTTGCCCATTAATTACATGATGCCCTAAGGACATCAATACCTTGGCTATAATTATTTGGTCTGATATTACCGCCATCTTCCCAGCATGTCAACAGGATGATTATAACATTGCGCTATCCTGAAGATGAAAGTCAATATTTACTATTTACACGATGATAGGAAATATAAACATTATTGATCAGTGAATATACTTTCTAATGAGTATGCATGCAGCAGGGACATTATTATAATATTGTAATTAGACGTATAATTATACTTGTCTACATGTGCATGCAGCTAACGTGAGTTCAGATATACATGTACAATGTACAATGTACATGTACGACATGTGGTTAGTGCAAGCGAGGTATAATTATATACTTGTATGCATAATATACATGTAGTTATGTGCATGCAGGCTAGATGTATAGCATATTATACATATATAATTGTACCTCACTTGCACTAACCACATATCGTACATGCATATAAATATGTATAAAGAGTTCACTTGTACTATCTACCTGTACTACACATACACGTACTATGCTATTTTATATTGCAAACCTCATAGAGTAGAGCCGACTGACTCTTTTCTAGGATCTGCATGACTTCAATGCAGTGATTTCTGGTATGCCATAAAAGTGATTGCCAAAATGCTTTCTATGCTTGATTCAGATTTAAAAACTATTATTATTCAATGTTTTATTAGGCCTATTTGTTGCCTCATAATTAACTTTGGATTTTTATTTTGAAAAGGTCAGAAATTAGCTAAACCTTCCCAACCATTTTACAAAGTTGATTGTGTATTCATTTTAATTTTAATTTAATGTAAATCAAGTCAAACTTTAATTACTAGTTTCTACAGAATACTGCGGTACTTTGTAGTCGAATTTATAATAACATTTGAAATCCTAAAGCAGTTAAAGATCTATACATAAGTACGTAAATCTTATGCTAGTTATTGACTTTGCTGAATTCCTTGTATTAACCTCTGCATCCAACTTCATTATACATGACTGTATATAATATGACTCGCATACTCCCCCACATTGCTGCTGTTTAAATTTTCAAAAGACTTATTTAAAAGCACATTCTTGACTGAATTGGATCACTTTTTATCTATTGAGTAGAGAGGTGAAAATCATACTGTTGAAGGCCTATTAGCTGGTGTATATACTAATTTATATTATATTATATTATATTATATTATATTATATTATATTATATTATATTATATTATATTATATTATACTATATTATATTATATTATATTATATTGTGTTTTGTTATGTTATGTTATGGTGTGGTGTGCTGTGCTGTACTGTGCCGTACTGTGCTATGTTATGTTATGTTGTGTTATGTTATGTTATATTATGTTATGTTATGTTATGTTATGTTATGTTATGTTATGTTATGTTATGTTATGTTATGTTATGTTATGTTATGTTATGTTATGTTATATTATGTTATATTACATTACATTACATTATATTTATGCCATACCATATGGAGTTATATCCCCCCCCCCCCCATTGCGTTAGAACAGTTCACCCTTAGCCCTCTGGCACACAGGGTTGATTTCTATATAAAATGCTTGTTGCATCAATAGATTTACTGTTCTAAATAATTGGTAGCCTTGGCTCCCAAGAATTCAATGTAATAGAGATATACAGTATTTGGGAATTTAGTCACTCAAGGTTATAGTAGAAGCGTCCCTCGCAATGCCTATCCATTATTTTAGAATGCTTTGAACCTAGGCTAGATGCTAGTTGAATATAAAACATTGCCTCCAGGCTCTAGCCTAGAATAAGCCCAAAGGAATCTGTGGCATAGCGTTGGTACATTTACTGGCTCATTGCCCAATCGACTTCAGGTATAGTTTATTTCCTACAACCATAGCACGCTGGTGTCATACTATGTCATATCATATCATATCATTCTATTCATGCCACGAATACAGCTAAATACAATTTATAAGGTAATTTTATATAAACATTTTAAATTTGTCACTAAAAATGAAAAATACAACATGCAAACACGGTTTTAGAGCAGTTTTTAAAAACATCCACTGTCCAATCAGAAGTGGATTATTTTGCAGGAGATGGCAATTAGAAACCTCCTTTCACATTTCCAATATTTAGTGTAAACCTGCGCATAAATAGAATATAAAAATAAATAATTACTGTTTTATGATAAGATAAACAATAGGTTTTATTATCCAATCACTGTGCACAATTTTGCTTCGGCTACGAGCGTTATTATTGGACATGTGAAAGGAGGTTTCTAATTGCCATCTACTGCAGAATATCATTGTGATGTCACAGTGTATATTTTCCAAAAAAGAACTGCTCCAAAAATGTGTTTGCAGGTTTTATTTTTGATTTTTAGTGACAAATTTGAAAGGTTCATACCAAATTACCTTATAAATTGTATTTAGCTTTATCCGTGGCATGGTACGTATAATATAAACAGAGAGAAGACAACCCTTTCCAACTATGTACTACCAATGACCAACTAGCAAATTTGCTAGAATATTTCTTGTGTATAACCAATCATAACTCATAAGATGTGAAACATTCCAAGGTCACCAGCAAACAATCTAGTATAATCTACATGTATTACTAAGAATGCGCAATGCTCTCTAATTTAAGCAGGCAGGCAAATCATCAACACAAACAGAATCCTTTTTAGTACAATTAATTAGGTTTATTGCTGTCAAATAAACACTTTTAGACTTACTTACATTGTTATATGGAGTTGTAAGATGAAATGCTAGTATATCTGTAGATATCTGACGTCATGACAGGTTTTACAGAACGTGTTAAGACAAGCCTCATTGGCCTAATTGATGATTCGTTAGAAATTTCCAATTTTACTGTCTTTTGCATGCATGTAAGCAAACAGTTTGCGCAGGTAAATGTAGAAAGCACCCTTCACTGAATTTATAATCTTTTTGTGTTTTCTGCTGCTATAATCAGTAAAAATTTCGAAATAATTTCAGTTGCTCACAAACAAATTTGTATTACTATTTGGCAATATATGCAGTTCTATTGATATACAGCGTTTCGAAGGTATGTGCAACTACATGACATATTTTACCATGTTTTGTTTTGTTTTCTTCATAAGTTTGAAGCGATCAAACAACCTTCCTAACTATTTGTACTTATAGATCTGAGGCTAACGTTGCTGCCAGCATTCCAGATAAATGTCAACAACATAAACTTACAAGCTACACTAGTTGAGGAGGAACATCAGGGTAGAATAGATGTGTTGGAAGAGATGAAATAAAGCAAGGGTCTTCTCATTAGTGTATCTACTGCTGGATATAACACTGGAAAGTAGGTCATTTACTTTACTCTAGATGTACTGGATTTCCATATACCTTACTCTAGATGTATCGGGTTTCCATTTGCCTTACTCTAGTCTAGATGTACCAGGTTTTCATATGCCTTACTCTAGATGTACCGGGTTTCCATATGCCTTACTCTAGATGTACTGGGTTTCCATATGCCTTACTCTAGATGGTTTCCAAATGCCTTGCTCTATGTGTACTGGGTGTATATCACCACTTTTTGTAGGGAATGACCGTTAGGCTCCTAAAACTCTAATTGTAACTTTGCACAAGCTGACTTGATGGTTTTTGAAAAAAGAAGGTGCTTAAGCAAAGCCCCCATCATCTCTGTCCAATTGGGAATTCAATAGTTTTATATGATTATTAAACCATCAATTCACTACTGTGAGTGAAATCTGCAGCAATAAAGTGGTTGCAGACGATCTCTAACCAACTTATTTTTGTGAGGCGAATGTCTAACTTTTTATTTAAAATTGATCAAAATCATAATCCAATGTAAAAACAGGATAAATATGTGAGCAAACTGAGTGTTTCGCTGAGATTAGATTTTAATGGTTTTCATTCGCACATGAAGGTGATTCAAGATAACCTTCACGAGTGTCTTGATGACCTGGTGCTTCGTAAACACACAGGACAAAAGCCATTCCGTCGTTCGTCGTGTAAACCAACCGAGAAGTAAACTATCTCCATGTGTTTGTAATATAAACACTATCACCAGTCCAATGTGTTATAATATCATATTACTTATATCTACTATATTACTACCTTGATTAAATGCTGAACATAGGTGTTATGATTCACCTGGAATTTCAATCTAATCTATTTTAATTTCATTTAATTTTAATTAATTTCTTGCAACATATTACTTGTTACAAGTGACAGAGTAAATACTAAGTAGGCCTATGTAATAGTAGTAGTACACAAAGGCTGACCTATTAGAAATGTCAGTTGTTTGTCTGCTGATGAATTATTGTAAAGGAGTGTAAATGTGAAATTTAATTTAACTGATAGCTGGCCTTAATTAGCTGCCATTATCTACTCTATGACATTTACATAAAGCTGTTACCTCCTTGATGATACTGATAAACAAGTACTTGAGTATGGGCATAGGGGATAGAGAGTGGAAGATACACTGGGGGTTCCCTGCTGTCTGTGTACTCTAGCTTGGATTAGTCACAGAGCTCCAGACAGACTAGATTATTTAAATACATCCAATCAAGCAGGGGATGATAACTTCAAAGTGGTCATGCATCAGATTTTATTTTCGCAAAATGACAGTAAAATTTACGAAAAATGCTATGCTTGAATTTTGTTCTAGTTTATCAATCTATACATTTTTTAAAAAAATCAGTCGGAAAATTGAATATGTTGAAATGGCAAACCAGAGTAATCATCATATTGACTGGCTTGGATCGATCTGCTCCGCATGCATACGTGTATTGCCAAAGCAAGGTCTACTTGTTATAACCGAGTAGGGCCTATTTCAAACGTTATGTAGATTTCAAAATAATGTAGCATGTTACTGTTTGTATTACCACAACAGCAAGAATTGCACATCCGATGTCGATACTATGTGTATTACTTAGTACCCGTGTGTTGCCATTCTGAAATCCAAACTGGAATAATGAATAGGCTAATGTATTCCAGTCAGTTCTATATATATTGATGTTGGATGAAAATAAAAGTGTCAAATGTTCCGTAGATTGAAAAATATCTATAAATACAAATTTATTCATGTCTAAATAATATGCTGGTAAAATGGGTTTCCGTACAGCGTAGCACAGGCTATGTAATCATGAACAGAGTGCCAGTTATTTCACAAGGAGACCTTAGAGTTACTGAAGGTAGGGGGCCCTATCCTCCCCCCTCCCTTCCCCACGACACTCTTCAAACTCCTAATTACTCCTCGTCTAGATAGGCAGTTCATGTACTTCAATATAGTTGCTTGTTACTTTATTTATCAGGTGTAGTCTAATTATTATTTAAAAAGGTTCTGTTGACAAACACAAGAGCATAGACTCTGTTCCATTGCTCTATTCTATTATTACATTTGTCCTATGCTATTAGGCACACATGAATTAGGGGTCTTAAGAAATGCAATTTATGCTAAAATGACATGTGCATGCAAGGTTATACCAGAATGACATGTACTTGCAGGTTATACTAGAATGACATGTGCTTGCAGGTTATACCAGAATGACATGTACATGCAGGTTAGCTACACAAAAGCTGTGTATAGTACACGTGTAATGTATGCACTCTTGGGAATAGCTCTTCGATTTACTTACAATGCATATAATTTATTATGATAGCTTATTACAAGGTAGGTGATTGTATAATTAATTATTCATATTCATAAGTTGAGTATTGCAGTGTTACATGATATCCCCAGCTCAATATTAACTAGTTAGTAGGTAGTCAAACTTATATATTACACTGAAAGTGAGAATAAACATGTAGGTTGACATTTACATGCTGAATATATTCTAATAATAACCCAAAAATATGGAGTAAGTCTATTATCTAATAATTTCATATACTGTAGCATTACTACTCTGTGTTACTGCAATAATAGCACAAGCTGTTGATAGATTGTTTAGTTGTGAACAGAGATAGAAGTTCTTTGAGCAAGCATTAGATACTGCTGCTGCTACTAACTGTCGATATACGTCTAGTTCATTGGACACATGTTTATGTTGTATATACCCTGGATCTAAAAGGAAAAATCTCTTTTTACAACACAAATAATAGTAGCTAAGACAGATTAGCATTTAATTAAAACTAAGGAACTTGAGTTGAGTTCCGGTAACCATATCTAGCGTTAATTTGCAACTAACTTCATCGTTATTATACCACCAGGTGTTTTATGCCTAGTGCCTAAGCATATGCACTGTATCCAATCGGACAACTACATGTACCTACACATTTATATACCTACATTGTGCATGTGTATACGCGTGTTGCAGTATGTAGAGGATGGGGTAGAGGAAGGGTTGGTGAAAGAAACGTAGCTGAGTTACTAATCACGGCAAACTCAAATCCGATTAATATGTTGTCCTCACTTTTACGTGCCGCCCTGACCTGGCTGAGCGTTAACTTTTGTTTCTATGATCATTAGAGTGTAGTCGCTGACAACGGTTTCCGAGAACTCATACTCTGCTGCTTTGTCAACTACAAGTCTTACAATCATCCGATCAACGAGCTTCTAGGAATTTCTTATCATTTTCTTTTAATGTTTTAATAATTTAAATAATTGACCAACAATATTATTTCAGTAACTTTGATCATCACGTTTGACCGCATAGGTTGATGCCTCATCGGATTTAAGGTCATAAGGTCATGAGGTCATAAGGTCACTAGTGTAAGAATCACCCATTGCTATTATGGAAATGACAATTTTTAACCTACAACCTAACCTATTCGTAATTTATTTGCAAAAAGGGTTAGGTCTGTTATCTTTCTGTATTTTTTTGACTGTGTAAATCTCTGAAAAAGACACATATATGTTGTTAGTCCTCTGCATCATGTAAAGAATATAGCTGATGGCAATCCGTAGGCTCAATATAGAGAGCCCAGTCAGATAGGCTACATTTTGCACTGGAGGCATGTTCATGTACATGTAGTGCTGACCAATGGGTCTGTGAAAGTTGACAGTACCCTTCAAGTGCTCTTTACTGATGTCATACCACAGTATATGGGTTCAATCTGTTGACAGCTAAGGCTATAGGCAGCATATATGGTGTAAGAGCCAGTACCAGTTCCTTAGAATTGCATTTGCATGATTACTAATTAGTGAAGTATTGAGATTTACTTTATCCCTTATCAAATTTGCCTGAGCAATCTGTGTGCAGTTCAGTGTTTAAGCTATGTTTTCATACTGTCCTTGCTGACGCCATGTCTGACGCCAATCATATGGGATTAGACTAATAAACTCCCTCTTGGCTAATCCGAAGAATCATCCTTCACAAAGTTATATAATATAGTTATGTAAGCTCTCGTTGTCTGAGAAAGTACATGTAGTATAAAATGTTGACCGATTTTCTGATAATATGGCAAATTTTATTTGGGTCAACCGTAAGTACTGTATGTGAGAAGGTCTGTGTAATGGTTGAAGTATTTCCATGTTCCACTTAACAGGAAGTGTGAAATATGACAATATTTTGTTAGTTTTACTAGGAAATCACCGACTGAATCACACCTGTATACAATCTAAACATTGGGGAGGGGTGTAGTTGTTTATTGGTTGTTTTCCGAACTGAAGGTATACCTACATTGTAGGTATGCTATTCCTCATCTACATAATATATCTACAAGTATTAGTTTTCTTACAAAGAGAAGGCAATTCCTACATAATAAAGACCTTATTGGTGATGAATGAATTCTCATCCTGGGCAGGCGCACATGTCTACTATGACAAACCTTGTGAATACTTACATAATTTAAAACATTGTTAGCCAATGATTACATGTGCATGTAATAGGAAATAACGAATTCACAAACTGACAAATTAGCCTTAGACCCAAAAGACTGGAACAAACATTTCACAAGAGAATGATCTCAGGCTAAATATTCAGATACTGATTGTCTTATCTATATTGCGCATCAAGAGTTGGGTCGTTTTGTGCGACTTGAAGTCTACTTTAAAGTTGCATTAGCTTTGAAAGATGTTTGCAAATAATATTCCCTCTTGAACGCATTCTTTGCTTATGACAAGCTGTTACTTGTGAGTGATAAAATTAACTCAATATGTGCATGATTTATGATTTCAAATCGGATAACGGCTGTTTATGTGCTTTTTGTGTTTTACAGAAATATATTACATTTATTGGTGGGTTGCTCCGAACACCCGTTTAGTAAGACTACTAGAACCAAGGCTAAGATTGGTGACATCTTGGATGCTAATTATTGCTTAACAGTACTCATGATGTTGAATTATTGAGCTCGCATTGCATTCTGGGTGTTTTTAAATTCTGTTCATCCAGCACAAGTAAACAAGTGAGTTATCTTCTCTTTTGTAGATCCATGTAGAGGGAATACAGTGTTGATTGCTGACTGATACATTTAATCAGTGGCAATGATAGGATTGGAACCTGTAACACTCGGGATAATAGCTGTGGTGATAGTGTTGGTGCTACTCGGGGGTGTCGCTGTCTCCCTCATCGTTATAAGAAGAAAGTACTCTCTCAACTGGTGAGTTGTAGCTGAACATAGACTGTAGTTAACAATCAATGTGTCAGATTTGGTAGGGGTGGTAAAGGAAGACTCTCGTACTTTTATTGGGCTTAGCACTGAGCATTTAGTGCTACATTCTATTAATAGCTCCTCATGGTATCACACAAACCATTATTAGTTTGGAGTTGTCATCTCATTTACTTGGTGTCAATTGTTGCAATGAATGCTCATTTACAGACCTATATAATAGCATAAACGATTATTATCTCCCTACCAGGTATCAGAAAACGTCTTTAGAAGACTCAAAGCTTATTGGTTGTAAGAATGTTTCTACTGGATCTCTTAGAGTCGTCAAACAACAGATTTCATCTCGTAAGATATCTCGTGTATCGTCATCCAGTGACGATGAGTCCACAGAGGACAGCTCCGCCTTGCTGAAGGATGAAACAGATGATGATGAAACATATAGACAAAGACACGGTCTATTTGATAAACTGTCTAAACATGTGGGCTTCATCCAACCCCCCGGTAAGTAAGCTCGAGTAAGTTAGAAGCTAAGGCTCATTATTGAGAGTCGCTTCCCCATACCTCTATAGTATGCTAGGTATTAGTAAAGGTGCTGGTGTGGAAATTGTATTATAAATGTGGGTGTGGCTAGCATGGGTTTCTAAACTATGTGGTGAAGGTGGTGGCCTCCATTCCCCTTAAACATACAATTATTTACATTCATACTATTAGTACAGTCAGCCAGCAAATGGGAGAGAAATATGAAGAACTCCGCTGTACCTCCATCTGTGACTCTACAGGTGAGTAGCTCTGTTCATTGGAGGAGTCTAATAACTAATAGTCATAACATGAAGTTGTCCTCTCCCTAAACTAAAACAATATGGAAGAGGACAATTCCTTATTACACATTTTTAGCTTATGAGTGCCCGTTACTATAGTGAGTAGTTGTACCTTGACTATATATCATGGGCACCCATGAACTATAAATTTTTAGAAGTTGTCCTCTCCCATTTTGTCACACTTCTATTATCCTGAGTGCTCCAGAACTATAGGCTACAACACATCCATTACATATTACTACTAATGCACATGTGCTGTATTTGAAAATTAAAACGCAAACTACCATTAAAATTATTTTTCCAAAAAATGCAAAATTTTGGTAGTCGATGGAATATTCAGCACAAAGTTGAGATAAGTGTTGCTCAGTAACATTCTACACACATACATGTACATTCAAACCTCACATTTCTATTATAACTACTAGCTAAGTAGTTAACTTTGCAAAAATTCCTACAACTGCACATCTTCATCTTCTACATTGTAATATGAAGGGTCAATATATTATTATTATTATACATGATATACATCCTCCTTAGTAGTTATACCAGAATCAATAGAAAAGTAGTAATCAACTACTATACTATATAATAATTATATATATACATATATAATTATAATTATTATAAAAGTATATACATTCAACAGAATGATAGCATTATGTAATGTAACTACTAATTAGCTGCCTTTACAGAATATTAAAATAATAATTACTACAGTTGTATTTACGTCAGCAGTAGATGGGATATTGATGACATCTCGTCCCATTGCAACTCTGTTCCTGACAGATCAGGTCCTTGAAACATGGTTTAGTTAGTAACTAATTCAGTATTGAATATGAGTTACAGCACTACTAGCCATAGTTCATATGTGCCAAAACGTAAAAATTGAAAAGACGCTTTTCCTATCCAGGGTTTGAGCCGTTGTTGATATAAACATTATGTCAATGCCATTTAGTCAGTGTTCGAAGCGAAGGTACGCTAAGGCACACAGAGTGTACCGCCACTTCTAAACTTGAGCCTATGTTCAAACGCTACAGGCGCAGCGTGCTCAACGCATTTGTTCTACCTTTACATACAATAGTGTACTGAGTGGTTATAATCTAGCCATGCAATCGTTGTCGTGCTGACAACTGCAACAAATTATCCCATGATTTACATGTTTGTTTGCATGTGCCTTGGCCATTTGGGAAACGTTTAATTTTCTGTCATTTGCAAATCTAATTTCAACTATAAGAACTGGGGCTATCTATGCATTGTGATAGAGTATCATAGCCGGTGTCCCCCAAGTAGCTATAGGGAGTGTCATCAGGCTAACAATCGTGATAGTTGTTTGATTCTCTCTTCAATCCCACAACAGCATTTGTTATGGTATCTGAGTGTCAACAACCAGTTACCAGCATAATTATTATAAATACAAACATGAAATAAGTAAACAATATGCAAAATCCACCCCCAACTGTTATCAGACAACTAACAAACAAAGTGGTAAAGATGAGATTTAGTATTCCATGTCAACGAGTACGTTATGTCGCTGTATTTGTAAATCAGCATTCACAAACCAAAGTTTTCTAGATATTAAAGTTCTGCCGTTCTGTTGAAAATTGTTAACAAAACGATCATTTTAAATTTGTTTCTAGCATTGACGGTATAACTATCACCAAATAGTGGAATACTGTGGAATACATGTGTATATAGGCTAAGTTATACTTTTCTGTATTGTGTTCGGTTTACATACCGTGTCGGACTCAGCAATCAGAATTGATGCATTTCACTGATTAGAAAAGTTAATTAAACTTTGAAGCTGATTGCAATGAGATATTTACTATGAAATCAATAAACAAATCACCAACTTCGAGGGTCATTTACATATGGTAGGTGAGAAGAAATCAATGGTACTACTTCCAACAAGGAAGGGGAAGATGTGTCCTAAGCACAGAGTCTATATGCAATTACACACACATACGTGTTATACACTACGGAAATGTAGCCTGCACTCCTACAGATATACGTGTGCGAGTTTTCTTCACAGCACTGACTTGAGGCTATGTTTTACATGCCTACCTAATTGTCGCCGCTAGACCAAGTTCCAGCAAATTACTTAGATTTATGTTAAAATAAATGAACATAGACGAAAAAAGTATTTTGCAACACGCTCATTCATATCTTCTGCTGTTTATAGCAGGCAGGAGGCTAAGATAACCTTAGCTAGAAATTTATAAAATAATTAGTTAAATTTGCCAGTTTTCAAAGTTTTTGCAGAAAAATATGATTCAATGCAACTTGATTTGCTTAGATGGTTTAAACTGAGTACCCACAAGCAATAATATAACTACGGCTGATTATCAGCCATTATCGGTTCGTCACCGGAAGGTCAGATTTCCTACATCATGATGTCATCAAAGAACTATACAATGTATATTTTTACGCCAACATTCTCTTGAAAAAAAGCAAAATTATGGAATTGCTGGCTGTTGCTATTGGTTACTGTGTTACAATAAGTTGGCATGTCTGTTTTATTACATGTATGGTAGCAGTTGGCAAGTCTGTATCTACTGGTTGATCAATATTATGATTTACACAAACACATTTTAAACCACGGCATCTCACTGGCACTGCTTGCTTGATGGTGAATTACTCAATCTTCAAACCGTAAACGAAAGCTCAGTCGATTGAAATCTTCTCCAGCAGAAGTCACTACTTGACATTATAGACTGTCTATTCTTTGAAGAAGAAGGTAATATTATAGTCTGTTATATTATAGGTGCACAACTGCCAGAGTAGCTCAAGTCTTGCAAGTCGAGGCCGTATCTCGATCTGTATTGCACTGTGTGTATAGTTCATGGGACTCAACAGGATGTTCTTGAATAAATGGTGGACATGTGCTCTGAAATTGAAATTAAGCGCAGTTTTCCATTAAAATATTTAAATAACCTAATTGACGAAAAATCCATCTTAAAGCTGTTCTTCATCAGCATTTTATCGTTAAATTAAGAATGATTGCTGGAAAGCATAAACCTGGATGGCCTGTGAGTGATATAGACCAATCAAAAGATGCTGCATTTACCCTCAGCTTCATGAACTTCGTGCCTTTGACAAGAATCAGCATGGTGTAGGGCTTAGCCTAAGTTCTACAGGCAATCACTAACAAATCCAGTCATTTTAGTAAGATTTGATAATTCAATTTTATGTTATTGTACTCATGGGTTGGGTACACAGACTTGGGAGGTGTAGATCGGAGAAAAGTGGATATCATTGACTGTATAGTTTGTTTCCCTAGCATTAGGCCAAGTGCTACGGACACAAAGAAATATTGGATTCTGGAATCCCTTTGGGGATAATTCCAGCTAGAATACTTTGTTACACAACATTTTGTTTACATGAACACCTCGTGCTGATGTGCCGATACACGTGATGCCTGGACTATTATGGACATAATGGTGTGCAGGGATGTTTTCTATAAGTTAGTTGAGCGGATAAATCCGTTTTCGTCACTAGGGGATTGTTCAAGCATTGTGGGAATGTTATGCTGGCGCTTTTCTTTAAAGTATTTTTGGCAATGATAATTATCAAGAGAAAGCAATCTGTTATTCTACAATATTTGTCCTAGGTGCTGGTCTAGAGGTCACAATACATAACAAATGTCACCATCGTGTCTTCGCTGCATATCATAACGTAAAATGACGCGCAACGTACAGCTGTTACCATAGTTGTAATAGCAATTATACCGAGTGTTCAACTCTTAGTGTGCAGACACAATGGCATCCTTACATAAAGAGAGACAACCTACATGCATATAGAAAATAAATTATTATTTAAATTTTCTTTTAAAATTTCATGAATATGCTTCTATATGCATGAAAAACTGTCACATATTGTTTTTGCATTAAACAAAGCATTGGACAAATTTTCATTAATTCAAAACGTCTATGACATCTGTAACACACTTGAATAATCTACATGTATTTCTTAGGGTGCTTTCGGCAGTTCGATACATCACCTGAAATATTAGGGTGATGCGAATGTGTTCAGCAGCTTCAGATTATTTTTAATAAATTAATTGAAAATAATAATAAAAATATTCACGCATCACTGTTTTCTTGATTTGAGAGAACTACGCATCACCACAGATAGTACTACTATTTTATTGGATAGAATACGATAGAATATTGTGATGCATCACGGTCACTGTTCGGCAGTGAAATTATAAATTTGTTGGTTGTGGCTTGATTCGTGATGTGATGTAATGATTATCACGCATCATGATGCATCGCACTGCCGAAAGCACCCTTAGTTTAACGACGTGTTTCATCTTGAAAATGGTGGTTTGGCCAACTGATCCATCACTAACAAAAGCTGAGAAATTGCCAAAACTAAACCTGTTGGATGCTGCAAACTAACACACAAATTCCCTAGTATCTCTGAACATTGCTGTGTACTTAAGTGCATGTATGGTTTACTGCTGCATTTCTAGCTAGACATAAATTTATATCGGTACCTTGGAGGCACTTGTCGCAGGTTATTCACTGTTTTATTAAAACTTGTAGCTTTTTCTAATGAAAGGGCGGATACTCATCTGTATCATTCAGCTTAGTTTTCACAGAAAGGCAGCATGGGGCTATATTTAATTTATGTCAGCATGTATTGCATTGGAGCGTTGTGTTGCAATCTTCTTAAATGTGTTGAAAGTGTTTTTACTTGTTATAAAAGCCACACATTATAGGAGATGAGTGTGTAGTCTTTCTGATTGTAGCCTTGTAGATGATTGGTTAATTTTAAGATATTGATGTCATTATTTGTTGAACAAGCAAACTCTTGGTGCCGCCAAATTTGGCTATGAGGTTATTCAGCTACGTGCTGACTCGAACCTTTCCCCGAGAAGATGAACGGCTGATTTGTCTTCCTCCTCCCACCAAAACAGACCTAGATTGCTAAATTACACTCTGGTATATTGAGGTCAAAGAGGAAGTAGTGTAGAGTGGTAAATACTCCACCCCAGGGTTCTATGTGGCTATACAGTGTTGATCTTTTTAATTTTACCCTTCAAACTTGTAGGATTCCAAACCATGCAGTTTTATGTTCCTCATTAGTGGTAAAGTTTCTATTTATTGACACTTTGACTAAAAATATAGAGAACCGGTTCACAAACCTTAGAGATCAATGTACACTAATATAATTAGTTAATAAGTTGCAGTCAAGAGGTCAGTGCTGGTTCAATCAGACATCACCAGCTTTCTCATACTAAGTAATTGTGTAGTGTGCTGGAACTTAGGCTATTTTAAAGCATTAGGAGCGCAATGCTAAACACCCTGAGTAACTATGTACAAATGCCAGGTATTAGCTAGGTTCTGGCTGGTCACTCACGGTCAATCAATAGGTGAGCATGTTCATGTGTCACGTCTGTCATATAATCAAATGATTGTACTATTTTCTCATAACCAAGCCGATCAGTATATTTATGTCCATCTAGAAATTGTGTAGCGATGTGGGCACAGAGGTAAATATTACTCATGGCTTTGTTTTATTAAAGTGATGTCTCTTGATACCGCTGATGCTGCCTCAAAGCTCTCAGCCAATCAGAATCGGGATTTAAATAGTAAACTAATTCGGGTAGACAGATAGTAAACACTTTTCATGTTTGCCATTTAAAGAATTAGCCTACATTGATGTTACAGATAGAAATATGTGACATGTTCACCATTGGTAGATGTTCACATAACATAACTATGGCAGGACTAGTTAGAGGTGTTGATCACAAGACCCAAGGCTATGAAACACACATGAAACGTTAGTGTAGAGTGATAAGCCATTGCTGCTACATGATATTTTTTATCTACTTGTCACACAGTCTAGAATATCACTTAGCAAAGCAGTCAGTGGTATACTATACAGTACATCTACATTGTTTAGAACTGTGTAGATGATAGATATATATAATACGTACCTATAGCCTACATGTATGTGTATGTTTTATGTACTACAACACATAATACTAATAGTCTTTATTGATATATTATGCTATTCTTATTGTAGTTTATTTTACACACCACACTATACAGTATCTATACACAAACCAGTTGCCTGTCTAATATTGTTGAGTGTATTTGCTGTATTAGACATGTATATAATATTGTATGATAACTTACTTCATATACATGTCATTGATGAGGAGTTATCTGCTCTCTCTTTCCTATTCACTATCTGTTACTATTATTTGGTATTGCTACTCTCCTACAACATGCTATCATAGATGCCCGCAGATATATGAGTCAATGATGTGTGTGCTATGTAAGTTTATATGTATAGCAATAATAGTATATGTACATGTATATGGTAATAGCGTACATGATCTATTTATATTATTGTATAGCATCTAGTAAGTAACTTATAGTGTGGATGTGTCACATTGGTTTCCATCTCACAAGACATGTGTTAACAAGAATATAGTAGTTGCAGGCAACTGGAAAAAAATATTTTCAAAGAATCCCAGCAGATTAGCATACGAGTATGACTCTATAAAAAGATAAAAGTGCGAGTAGGTTTAAAACATATTAGCCTGAGTTTCAGACCTTTCAATGAATGCGGGTGACTGTGAAAGTTAAGCCAATATAATTTTGTATGTTAGAACTCTGACTAAGTGACTAGCCTTGTACTGGAATCGTCTGCTCACAGTAGCAGTTTGTTCTGGGAAATCATGTAAGATATTTATTGCAGTAACTCCCTGCTGGGACCCAGGCTTAGCACCGATACTCTCTGTGGACCTTGGGTTAGTGCATTAGAGGAAAGGGCAGTATGTAAATATGCTATAAGTGTGAGTTTACTTCAACGTTCAAAGGGCTTCCGTATTGATCTGCTCAAGGCCACAATGTATAAGTTGCATTTGTCTGTACTCATTCATTCATCGTAACATTACACTTGTAGAAGTTGTCCTCTCTCATCTACCATAGAATGTATAATTATTATAATTATGCTTATTATAACAGTGTATATTATAACTAAAATAATTATGGTATTCATTGGTTTCACTTTCAATTCGGCATGTAATCATGTACAACGTAAGTAATGTATGTTTCAACTTTGAACTTTTCCGGTAGTTGAACTTTCTCTGTAGAGTTAATAATAAATGTTGTGATGCTTAAAAGCCGTATCAGCTGTGCGACCCTGGTTGAGATTGATTTCTGTGAGGGTCTTTGCCTTCACCCTTTGCCGTGCAGTATAATATAGGCCTATTATATCCACCTAATTTGTGATGTTATGTTAGTGGTTGACTCTGACTCCTGATAATTGAAATAAAAAAGCGATAATAAAGTCCTGGATTATAATATATAAGTAGCTAATTTTAAATGCTTCGGTGTCTTACTAGGATATTCTAGACCAATCCAATTTACATTCAATGTAGGCAGCCATTGTAAAAAGGTTTTCCATCTTGGTAAATGGACACAAAAGAAAACCTCTACCGATCAGTACCACTGAGTTTCATCAACAGTAATCCAAATTAAATATGGAAGGTTGCAAAACAAAGTCAAGTTTCGAACAGTAATACACATGCATTATGGTATCCATATTGATACTCATGTTTTGATCTAAGGCTATTAAAAAAGTTTGGATTGATCATATTACATACAGACGTTTGTATTGAAGTACCTCAGGCTATCCATTCAGTAGTTGATATCCTCATTAAAAACTTAATCTATCATTTAATCACTTGTATTAAACATTAATCAAACAGGTGCCCAAGTAATAACACTCTTATCAACTAAAGTATACAATTTTGAAATTTAAACTTGTTTTTAATTTTACAATAATATTTACACAATGATTGTGTAGCATAGCAGGACTACTCTTTGGTAAATAGAAGATATGAGTCATTACTACTAGTAGCTCCCAAACTAAATATTTTTCAGCAAGGAAATTATTTTTGAGCAGTCAGAAACTTGTTTCAAATCCATGAAAATACCAGTCCCTGACTGGGGTTTGAACCCGGGACCTTTACGGCACCTAATCGCCTAGCACAGTGAACAGAACATGCCACCACTACACCAGCTCAGCAACCAAAATATATCCTATGCATTAATCTTAGGCCACGTTTCTATAATTGCATCGTTTCTATAATTGCATCGTACCATAAGAATGGATTAGAAACCCAAGCTAGCTTTAGCATTGTTCATGTGATATGATTGAACCAAAATACCAATTTGAGCATAATCTGTAAATAATATGTCTGTTGAGTTAATACCTGCTCGTATTTTAGTCTCAGATCCTAGAGTTGTTCACTCAAAGATGGGTGGGGAGGAATCCAGACATATAAAACCTATTTTGAAGACTCAGAAGTCAGATCTTGGTCTACAGGGTGGTAACAGGAGGTTTAGTGCTCCAGTCATCTATGGGAAAGCAGCCGCAGGTTGGTGATTCACCCTTTCTATACTGTTTATAGTACTACACTCATTGTATGAGGCTAGGTTACATTGCACTGTGTACAATGTAGAAGTTATCCTCTCTCATCTACTGGTCGCTGCAGGACATTTAAATGGGAAAACCATTAATCTTGTAGTCAATGCATCTTCATTCCTACCTACACACTAACAAACAGCCAAACTTTTTGTAAAGTAATTATATGTCAACATTTTTTAAGAATACAAGGGCTGAGCTAAAACAGTAACCATATTGTGTGGTTGTCAAAGCCATGAAAGCCGAGTAAAAATTATTAGCGGAAATTTGAGTTGTATACCACATATTCTTATAACGAAGTTTGACTCTATTCATAGAAATCAGTGGTGTGCACAAACAGATACAAATGGCCATAGCATCAGGTTTGTTTCCATGGTTACAACATAATCAGCCAATCAACTCTGCCAGTTATAAATGACAACCTATCAGTGGTGATTTTCTGAAAATTGACACAAAAGGAAAATGACCCTAAGACAGCAAAAGCATTATTATGTCAGTTTTATTTTCTACCTACACAGATTTGTTAATATTCTCTTTTGGTATGACTGAATTGATTGGCTGACTATTATATGTCCAACATAACGACTCCATTAACTGTTCACTAGATGTAATCAGCAGTGTAATAGCCTTAGAGTAGACACACATAACCCAAGTTCCAATGCCCACCAACCTTAGATGTATGCAAAATAGCGCGTGCTTAGTTGCCGCTAGGAATTTCTATTCACATTTTTTTCTTTCTCTGTAACTTCCTCCCCGTTGTCTAATACAAGGAGGAGAAAATTCTGTAATAGAAGTTGCTGGCAGCTATCGAGTAAGCATGCATGTGTAACGCTTTTGTCACTTCCTGACTCATGCCAGAGGAATGTCGTTTTAGCAAATAGAGGAGTGCCCAGGATATAGCTGTGCGAATCTTCATAATTGTACATTGTACATGTAGTTGGTCCAACATGTAATTTTCCCTGCTACTTCGGTCCTGCATGTGTAGTAATAGAGAGTATACAGCCACAATAACGTAATATGCACCCAGTGAAAGTATTGACATTGTAACTTGGCAGTACATTCACTGTTTGCACATGTATTGCTACACAAACTATTTATGTAATATTGTAATGGTTTCTGTGATTTGGTGCGGTCGTCCTTGGACGACTATCGACCCAGAAATGAAGTGCCTATGAGTGGTAATAGGACTTCGCATTACATGAAAGATCGAGCGGTCTCAGTAGCCCAAATACTACCAAAGACGACCCATCTGATCTCAAGTCCGACCTTCAGACTATACAATGAAAGAGAGTAGTTCAACCTAGTAGGCGGTTCGCAAAGCGAATGACCTAGTAAAAGGAAGAGAAAGTCCCTGTATCAAGTATAGATGTGTCTTTATTGAAAGCCAAGTGTAGACTGAGACAATGAACAGTAAAACAGTGCCCTTTATATAGTATAAGGACTTCCGGCCGACGTGACGTCGGGAAAAGACGACGTGTGGTCGTCCGGAAGTTGCGCAACAAGATGGCCGCCGGAAGCCCGACGGCCGACCCAAAATAGGTCGGGTTCTACAAAAGTTGCTTATAATGGTCCAATTCATGTACAAAATGAATATCAATGGATTCTGAGAGGTCGGGCCTCTGTACATGGGTATAAAAGGCATAAAAAAGGACTTAGTAACATTCATGTGACTATGTACAACAACATATAGTAAGATACATGAATAAGGAATGAGCATAAACACATGGAGACATATATATAGACGGTAATTAAGTACTTTGAACATGCAATGCAGTTAAAGGTAAGTATACGAGCACTAATTGTGAGAATGTTAGTGTCAGGCGAGTAGCGCTGTAACAACTACTAGGCACTTAGGGTGCGGTGGAGCTTCGTCCGGGAGTTGGGGTCGTATACAAATGTCCTGTACCATCACAATATAAACTTCAGAATAAGTATAAATAGTATAAAAAGGAATGAAAGTGAAAACTGGCGATAGGACCAATCACAGACACTGAGAGTTGTGCTACCATGAGTATCAGTGACTAGTAAAAGTTCATTTTGGTGATAAGACAAGGACAGTTATGGGAATTTGTACATGTACATAAATGTGGTATTAGTGCCAGATTTCTGCAGATATATGCAAACTACCTACTCTGATTCTACACAAATAAAATAAGTTACTTAACCCATACTTACAATGTACCAATACAGTGTCTATACACTCGAGTCCATCAGACTAACACTAGTGCTATCTATATATACCTTGATGTCTACAGCTAGGATATGATTTGTAGACACATCTACTTGCATATACCTTATGTAATGTACATATTAGACATCTGTGTGCTCTCTCACAGGGTTCAGAAGGGCTATAAGTGTGCCAGTAATGCAGACACTACCAGAAGCTTCAGGTAACATACGGAGCTATAAATAGCTTTTCTGGAGCTATAAATAGCTTCACGCCGTAGCTCTGATCTATATTGATTGACTGAAGATTGAGACTAATGGCTAATTTTGTTTTGTCCATTTATGCTTCATCGTTTGGTTACAAATTGTGTTCATATGCTTTCGTCTTAAATCATAGCCTGGGTTCCAATTACTTTAAAGAGACAGTTTGATGAGTTAGAACTCAGGTTAGGGTAATTTTCAAAGGCTCTATTGTTAACCTGATGAATCTTATTCTATCATCTTTCTTTAAACGCTAAAATTGAAGCGCACGATTGTACGTGAATCGGTGAGATTTCCAGTGATTCTGCAACTTATTTGCTGCATTAGTTTCTATTATGTGGTACCAAAAATACATCATGTGATCACATTATTATGTTGATGTAATAAAATGCAAAATGGTGCTTTTATCATCCAGGTGTCTAGTGACCTATATAATCTTTGTGATTGTCCGGTTCTACTGGTGTCTGTTTGGTGATTGTGTATCATACGTAGTGATTGCACGTCTGCTGCCCATTCTATAGTCTACATCTACAATGTCTGCTGTGTGTATGTTTATAACCACCACCTTTCATCAGGGGTCAAAGTCATTTCAAGATCTTTGCATGAATTATCCCGGTTCCCCATTTTTGGGGATTTAGTTTAATATTTTAACCAATATGGCCGTAAGCGGTCTATATAAATCGGAACCTGCCTGCAATATCACTCGGGCCTAAGTATAAACATATCTTGTACAACAGGATTGCACTGCCAAGAGTTGCTCATTCTTATTTGACACCATTTGTTATTCTGCAACTAACATGGTGGTTTCATTCTCCTACTGCCACGTACATGTGTGACTGGAAGGAGTTGTCAACCCTTACCATGCATTATAAAGGGCAGACAACTGTATGATTGCATCAAAATAATTTACTAACTGTTTGATTTACAGTGTAGCTAACATATCCATTTATTTTTGTTTGTGTTATTTAGTTTGTATCCCTATCATGCTTCTCAGTCACCTACCCAAGCAAACCCATTTAATCATCCAATCAAACCTTTTTCATAGTACATGGAAACACTTTCATTCTTGTTGCTGAAATAAAATTTGTTCTTGGCCTAAATGAGTTTATGCCTGTGTACTGACATGCAGATACTTTGGTTTGTTCAATGCTTCTATATTATAGTGCGAATATGTATCAATTTTCAGTAATATAGTTTCAAAGTCTGATCACAACTATTTACCTACAGGTGCTAAGTAGGCACATGGTATGACATCATAGTCAATACATCATATCTATCAAGCCTCTTTGTTAAAAAGTGACTCATTTTATAGAACTTTCCCACGCTAAGCTAACGAGCACGAGGTCAGCTCCGTACAGCACACCAATAGCGGAGACGGACGAGAAGTCCTTCACCTTGCCTCTAACATCTACAGAGGAGACGCACAGCGCTAGTGCAATGGCCCGATTGGCTCGAAGGAGAACTAGTATGCAGGACTCTATTGATACCACAGCATTTGACCCCTCATTATACAAGGGTCTGGTAAGGGTTGTAAACTGTACATTCTCTTTGTATTAAAATGCATTATTGAGCCAATTTGATTTCATATTAACTCATGAGGCGTCTGCACCTCTGTGTCTACTTATTATCAACAGTAATGTCTAATGATCATCATTTCAAAATTTTAATGAAGTTGGAGCCATCTTGATGTTTGTAAAAATTTGTACCATTTTGTGTGTTACTAAGATTCAGTTCAAAGTTGTCCTCTCTTTGGTATTTACTGGTATATAAATAGCTGAATATTGTATAACTTGAGTCGATGTTTGGCAAACACGTACTTGTACCGATTTTTATTATGAACAGGAACGAGCTCCGACAATAAAAGAAGAGGCGAGTATAGACATCAATGAGCCAATCGGTATTATCTTCCTAACAGTCTGCCTTACGACTGACACGAACTTACTAAAGGTTACAATACACAAGGCTGATCTTACAGGTGAATATTAGCCTGGGGTCATACTCCTTCTAGGAGGTTTAGGTAGTATGTTATCACCTGTATAATCACACATTCTTTGTTCTGTATAGAACCCAGGCTTAGTACCATGTAACTTGAACAACAGTTTAGTTTTCATTTTGAGATAGTTTGTATTTTTTGTTCAACTGCAGGAAGAGTGAGACATGAGGTCTGCAATACTAATATAATGTATGTAATTCTTTGGAAAAAGAGATAACTCCAAATTGTGGGATGCTGAGTATAACTATTAATATTTCTGCAGGTTTCCACAGCTGTCATCTGCACTTACTATTTCTGCAGGTTTCCCCAGCTGTCATCTGCACCTAAGGAGTCCTTACTTTACTGTGTTTGTCTCTGGATCTAATTCACCAGTCAGACAAACCAGACATGCAGACGATGAACAGAGTCCAATATTTGAGGAGAGTTTCCTCTTTGAGATTGAAGGTAGTGATTAGCATAAACAATTTGGAATTGTCTTATCTTAATTGGCACTTGATCTGCATCCCATCAAATATTTTAAGCCAAATCAAATTTCATGCTATACTATGTTTCTTTATAATAAGATCAAGGAAAACTAGATTTTGCTATAATCACCGTTTTGGGCTCTAGTTTGAACAGAGATTAATTGAGAAAGAAACTAGCTTGGTTTTGTAGGCTATACATAACTTGGATTCTAGTAAACTTCATGGTCAGTTGCAAAGAGTTTCAGATACCCATAGTCTGTGATCTAAATAGAAAACCTTACGATGTGGTACGACTACACGTTAGAATTCTACAAATAGGACTGCAGGTGTAATATTATCTTTCTTGCAGATGGTTTGCCAGGAAAGCAGTTGATGTGTAGTCTCTATGACTATGACCAGTTTATAAAGACTGAGAAAGTCGGGGAAATGCAGCTGAGGCTACATACTCTACCCCAGGATGAGCCACTGTATATAGAGAAGCATATAGACAGGTGTCCTGTGGAGACACATGATCATGAAGAGGTACGGGGTACGCCACTTCCTCCCGATTGTGCATACTCTCAGGCTACAACTATATGCTACTATATCAGCAAAGTTGTATAGCTATTATAGGACAGAACAATCCACATCAAACAGTGTTGAAGAGGGAGGACAACTCCTTCAATTAAAAATATATAACTTTAATGGAGAAAAGGTTTCCCCAAACCTTTGCTTAGTTTGTTATTACTGAAAATTATACCTTTGAGACTAAACTCAAACACACTTGTCTGTGATTGCAAATTAAATTAGATTTTATCTGAATATGTATGTATTGTGTAGTTTACATTATATTTGCTGTAATATTATTTGTTATAGTAATATTAGTATTACTGTAATGTTTTAGAATTATATGGGGGAGCTTCTCTTCTCCCTGAAGTGCACAAAGTCCAAAGAAAATCTCACTCTAACTCTGTTTATAGCAAAAGCAAAAGATCTTCACATAGAAGATGAGCTGGCTGTATTAGGTGAAGCACTACTCTATATACAGACTATTATATTAGTTTTCTACCACTTTGCTCAGTTATGCTATTCAACTATATAATCTACTTTCCAAAGAATCTAGAGTCACTAGAGTAATTATTTTATTAACTCCATAAAATTTACCTAAAATTACCAAATGTCAACTTGGGCATTCATCATTCTATATGTTTATTCCTTTGTTACTTGTTTGATAAATATATAACAACAATAACATTAGTGACAACAACAACAAGTATATATATAGAAGTTAATGGAAGATTTGTTTTACAATTTTAGGTCTAATGGTAAAAGCTACAGTACTGGAACGAGGAAAAAAATATAAAAAGAAACGAACCGTTGACAATGTCAAAGTCTCAACTAGTCCCATGTTTAATCAAGAGATAGTGCTTTCACTGCCTCAACCTCTTAATTTAGCAGACATGAGCGTGATGGTAGATTTATGTAAAGTAAAGCTGAGTAGTTCAGAGGTCAGTGTGATATTACATTTGTCACTATCTTTGAATGATAAAATACAATTTGTTGCCTCGACGCATGTAGCAGTGTTTGCATTATCATCGTTATGTTGTGGCACAGCACCCTCAAGCTACAAATATAACTGATATAAACACTCACCAGGCTTATACTCCTCGGCGTGACTAGCCCCTTGCAGCTCGCACTGCCAGGTGCCAGTGCTGGCCAACTCCCTGTGAGAAAAGGCCCAGATGACATGGCGTTTTTATGGCAGGGGTAGAGGAGTTGCCTTGAAGCCATGCTGGTTTGCATGACCCCAAGGACTTTTATGAGGCGCAGGAGCAATTGTGCTGGGTGCTCTTCCTAACACCACCATGATCGGGATTCGAACCTTGGACCTTCAGCATGAAGGTTCAGCGTTCTAACCACTCAGCCACTGCTGTTCCCTACAAATATAACTGATATACTTGATATAAAATATTGACCAATGAAAAAGTGGTTTAAACAGGAAGTGCGGTGTAGCTGTAGCTGGATAAGACAGGGATGTCTTTGGATCAGAGTTGTATACATTTGTATGACTATAAAGAATTATAACGTAACTTAACTAGTTATGACATGCTATGTAACTGCAGGTGATTGGTCGAGTGTGCATCAGCTCTGAGGGAGATAAGAGAGAGGTAGAGCATTGGAGAGAAGTCCAGGAGTCTAAGAATTCGGACGGGAAAACCTTAGAGTGGTGGCACCAGCTGAAAAAAGTAGAGAAAGGGAGCTGAAGCTATTTCTAGTTGAAAAAGTTTCCCAAGTAATTTATTATAATTATGCATGGCAGAAAAGTAGACAACTCCTAGAGGCTCTAACTCGGACTTTAAACAGAGAGTAGACTATTGATACAATCATTCTTGAGATCTTATTGTGTGTATAATTATTAGGTCTAAATATGGGATCACTATCTGGTTACTGAAAGCCATTCCTAATCTTCGGTATTAGAGTCAGCCATTTTCTTCTGCAATCATGTTATCTGTACAATGTTCACCAAAAATAGTTGAAAAGTATTTTCTTCTAGCATATAATGACTATTTTTATAAGCAATTAAATTTATTTGAAACTTCAGTTTAATTTTGTGCTGAATCAGTCAATAGATACAGATACCAGACTTCTCACAGTAAGTGACCATCATCTTAATGTTTGAAAATTCTTTGGTTGTACAATGTAATAGAAACAGTTTTATAGTAATTATATAGAAAGAGTTTAAACCTTGCATAGCCATAGTTACTCCTGCTAGTTGTAACATTGGATCATAAATATATTTTCTTTAGATGAATCAAGTCTATATTTTATTTCTGAGGGTTTACCTACATGTTGGGTATTGTTTTCCTACTTCTCTAAGAAACTATGTATTTTAGAAAGTTTACTTCCTGTGCATACAACGGTTTCCTGTGTTTGTATATTTCTGTTCTTCTGTATTTGGACTCAACATTTTGATGTTCCATTCTGGTTACTGTCGCTGAGTGTATTGTCCTACATGCAAGTATCTAGTCAAAAAGTATTTTATTGATGTAGCTTATGCAATATTATATAATAATTTAATGTTAGTAAAATGTAGTACTTTTCCATATTATGATGTATAATAATAAATTATTGGTGCATAGTTTTGAAAGTGTTAAAACTAATTATTATATTTTTATTTCACTCGATTATGAGACAATTGAAAATATTTCCTCTAAGTAAACCGGTGAATGAAAAAACCACTGTGGAAATGGGTGAGCTCCGCTGTGAGCTTCCAAAATATTTCTAGTTTTTCCGTATATTCATCATCATCGAAGCAGGGTTTGAAGCAGTACGTGCAAGCACTAAGTATGAGCACTATTTAGGCGGGAGGCGGAAGCCAAAGTTACAAATTCAATAAAGGGTCAATTGAGCTGTTTGTATGAAATATTTGGTATTGCACATTATTCATATGCCAACACACATCAAAACAGTTTTAACCTCTAAGGATCTCACCATCCCATTACCCAATCAACTCTTTGCTGACGCATTCTGAATGAGCTAGTATATGCATGATGCAAAAAGTTGATTTATGCGATTTGCATCAAAATCAGAACACTAAAGATGCCAAGGCCTGCTAATTGTGAGATTGTTTAATAAATTCAACAACAACTCGACTTGTTCAATTTACAGTGTAGCTTTGGTGAGCGATAATAAATCGGAAGGAGTTGCCCTTACTATTAACACTCGAATCATCCTAGTAAATTTAACAGTCCTTATCAGAATCGTGAAATCGCTTAGCTTAGGTAAAAGAGCTGGTAAACAGTCTATATTTGTAGTCAAAGATGGCAGCCCCCTATATAACTTGTCGGTTTCTCTCTAAATTTGCAAGTTCAATTAATATTCGAGGGTTTAATTTCACTAGACAGGGGCATTCATCTAGTGCTGCACTCAAAGTTGCAACAGGGTCAAATAGAAAATATTTTAAGCAGCTAGCTGTGGGATCAGCTGCCATTTTCGGAATTTTTGCCAGTTTAAAAGCAAAGTCAAAGGAACACAGTTTGGATTCTGAAATTGAGTTGCAATCTTGCGAGACCATTCGCTCGCAGAGACAATTTCAGTGGCCTAAAAATGGTTCTTTATTCCAAGTCAATGCCTCAGAAAAAGTCAGTGAAGATACTGATCCCATGGTCTCGCAGCGAGTGCGGCCAGTTACTCTAAACAGGTCTGCAAATGCGTTGGATTTGCCTTGGCATTTGCAAAATCCTCCTACAAAGCAGGTAAACATTTTAATTTTGCATCCAATTCAATTAGCCATTTATTTTATCTTCTGGCATTATAATTGTTCTACAGTGCCACTATGTAGGCCAATAAAGATTATTTAGGAGAAAGCCCCTCCACCACCTTCTAAGATTCAGACTAATAATACAGCATTTTGGCACGGACCTTAGGCTTATCAGGTAAAGATCGTCATTTCCCCAGATATTCGGAAATTAAACTATTGGCTGTCTCTAAATTTAAATGTTCTGCACCAGGCTATTATTACCTATTAGGCCTACATTACATGTATGTACACATCTAGGCATAGGCTACATATACTTCGTTACATTGCAGAAAAGTTACATGATTTGTTTTAAATGCCTGAGCTCAATCTACAATTTTGTTATTTTTAGCTTGGAATGAGTTCTACGAGATTAAATGTATCTGTAGGCCTAACATTTATTGCAAATCTGTCTACAACTTTGTTGTAAACTTCATTCAATCGATGAATTTGTAGGGGAGAGCGGGGTAAGTTGGGACGCGGGGTAAGTTGGGACAGGGCTGTTTTGGGTATTATGAGACCCATTACATTTTTATGGTATGGGCCAAAGGTTAGATCAACATAAATAAACATAACCCACTATTTTGTTTTCTAAGTTGAATAAATATTTTTTTTGCAATTCGCAATAATGTAATATTTGCATATTTGAGTAAATTTTTTATTCTTGACGAGTTTCTAATTTTTTTCATGAAAGAATGACTCCATAGTTTTGAAAATTTGCACACAGAGACTCTATAGCATCTAGTTACAGCAACTAAAGTTAAAATTAGCTCAAGTCAAAAATCTTAATAAAAAATTGTGTTTTACAAAAAATTGGGAGTGTGGGGCAAGTTGGGACGCTGGAAGTGGGGCAAGTTGGGACACCATTTGTAATAATAAATTATGTTTGTGGAATGATATGAATCCAAGATGACACTGTAATTTCACCTTTTCTCTAACTAAAAGTTGTTTGATGAATCTTGGATAGCATTTGACTTTGGTAAAGAACTCCAATCCTGCGTGGGGATGGCACTATAGCTAGTATTGATATTACTCGTAGTAGAAACAGGTCAAACCCGACTCATTGCTATAACAGCTTTTGTTCTCTGTTCTGTTCTCACTTTCCTCATGACCCTGACAGCAGTGGGTAGCACCAACACAATGTATAAACTACATCCTTTTCCTACCCATACCTACACTTCGAACACCGTTTCTGCGCCTTTTGAGACCCCTACCAGACCAACTAACACCATCAGGCAGCACCAAGCTAATAATTCAATAGATTATTAGGTATAATTTAGTTATAAAGTTTGGAGGATTCACTCTTTGTTGTTCAAACTAGACAAGTAGGCTATATACATTATACTCAATGTCTCTCCACACTTATTGTTACCCAACCCCAGTTGAACTGCCATCTTCGGTGAGAGTACCAAGGAATAGTTTAATCAAACATCATCGATAATCTATTTACAAAGTTATAGGTTTTCCACCTGTAAATATCCAATTTACCACTGTCCAAAACCCAGGAAAGGTAATTAGCACCAAGAGAAAGACGCAGGTTGGATCGACTCCATCACATGAATGAGGCGGATTGACTACTATCGCCTGTGTCATAAATGCTGCCGTGAACTCTGGGTTGGGTTGCCAAGTGGAATTAAAATTCAACAATCTTTTTTTCTGCTCAATGATTTCATTTTATCTAGAATGTCAGTTGTTCAATTGTACATCAAACTCTAATAATAATTATAGTAAAAATCAACATTTTTGCCTATATTTTCTAGTATTGGTTTATTTCTGGTGTTTTGGTTTTATATTCTATTTATTTTAAGTGACAAACTTAAAGCTTAAGAAAATTTTGCTGTACCAAAATTAGAAAAATGGTCACCTACGATGCGCTAGTTTAATTTATAGTTTCAAGTCCATTATGCGTAAGTAGACTGGAACTTGGTCAAAAAAGAGCTGTATAAATTATTACAGCTAATAGAGCTATTATAAATTATTACACCTACAAGGTGCCAAACGAATTAAGGGTTTTTCATGTTCAAGCTGGCATCCTCCTATTCTAACAAAGATTTACTTAACAAAAAAATTTTCTTTTACATCAAAACAATTTTCATACCTTTCCTAGACTATCTTGTAATAAAAGAGAATTAAACACTTCGAGGCCGAACTAATTTAAAGTCCAGCAGTTTTTTGCAGACATGTTTTTGGACATACAGACATGTGGCTATAATTTTAAATATGTGTAATATTATTGTAACATTTCAATTCTATCTGTTCGTGATAAAAAATGAGAATAATCCAAATCTAAAATCTATATTTTCAATGGTGTCCCAACTTGCCCCACACCTGTCCCAACTTACCCCGTCAGTGGGGTAAGTTGGGACGTTTGACATGCGCTGCCAAATCATGGATTACCGCACTATGCTGACTTATAAATGTGTCTGCTTCAGGCTATAGCTAGACAACATATTAAAGTACCTCCATGCAAAAAAATATGATGCTATGACCTCTAGACTCCGTATTATTCCCAAAAAACCAAAAATTGTCCCAACTTACCCCGCTCTCCCCTATCAGTAGCCTATATTTGACATACCGATTTCTTCCCTTGCTCTGCTTGATCTTTACTCTGCGTAATCACACTGTAGGTAAGACATAACAAAGATGACTCCACTGCAAATCTCACACTGTATCAGTACACCAACTGTCCCTTTTGCTGCAAAGTGAGGGCGTACCTCGACTTCTATGGCATTAACTACGATATAGTTGAAGTAAGTAAAATAATATTTTATACACCAACATGACACAGTGTGATGGTATATAATAGGCGTATTCGGAAACTGGTACTGGTTCATATAGCACTGGTCTAACTATCCGAATGCAGCTTGAGCGTTCAGGCGTGACTAGTGCTTGCTCTGAAGGGAAATCCCCTCGCTAAGTGAATATATTTTATATTATTATTGCCAGGCACGGCTTGCCTTGCGTTATAGCTAGCGCTATATTATTGAATAAAATATATTGTTATTGCCGCAGATTGCTATTTATAAGCTTGCACGGTGCAATATCCGAATACGCCTAATGTATGTTTTATTTTATTTCACCACAAATTGTCTCTTTATGGGATGCATGCTGCTGGTATGGTGTAGGTGCAGACCTACTGTTAGTTATTTAATGGCTGTCCTGTTTCTTTTTCCTCTCTAATTATAATTCATGCAAAATGTAGTCGCACTCCTCCTCGTGTCGTTATATTGAGGAGGTTTACGATAATCTAGGGAAAAAAAGAACAAAAAATGCCGCTGGTAAGATCGACTATGATAGAGATTTATTCCAACAGGTTGATTCTATCAGACGCACACAGAAAAAGTGGACTAGCTATAAGAAGGTGCCACTATTGGTGTGGAATGATGCAGATTCTGACGGATTCCTGGTAAACTGCTTCTTTAATCTAGGCTATTTTATGTTCAGTCTTTATTCTGCTTCTGTCATAATATAGACTCCGATCTTTACTACTTAGCCTATGTACATGTATATCATCATTTAAGTCTAATTGGACGGTTTCTAGTGATGTCATGGGATAATCTTGTGAGGACTGTCCCGAGAATTCAGAGATTATAAGAGTGAATTTATTTTCTCTCGCTGTTATGCAGTAAATAAACTATTTTGTTACTGCCCATGATTTGGGCATTACTACTGCAAATAATAGTTGGGGGTTTGAGTCTAAAAGTAGAGTTGAATTGATCTAGGTAGTAGACTATAGTAATTTGGCATGAAGTTTGGTAATACATACAGTGTATATGTGCAGAGAATGTTTTTACTGTTTCAGCAACTCATTGACTCTTCAGTGATAGTCAGTATACTCGAGTCTGATAGAGTAGCCAAGTCAAATTTCAAGTCCAGCCCAAAGTCAAAGCCGAATATTGAGAAACTGATATCGTTCTATCCATCAATAGGTTAGAGTATACAACTTCCTTCCTGCATAGCTTAGAGATATGTTTGGAATTGTCTGCTCACGTTTGAACTGCTTACTGTAGGTCTTTTTCCACCAGTTTTCTCATTGACTTAGGATTGTTTTAAATATAATTCTCCTGATGGAAAAGCCTCAGCATTGCTAAAATGTGTTTTTCTTGCTGCCATATCTTGCATTTATCTGTCCCGTATGATTAATCTGAATATATTTGGCTGTTACCAGTTTACCTAGGCCTACTTGTATGTTGCATGTAGATCGATATTACTGATTGTTTAGAGTACAGGGATGGAAGGAAGACTGTGCATGAATTCCCCAATAAATACTTTATAATGTTTGAAGATGGAGAAATGAAATGGGATTTGTCTGCTCTCAGGTGATGTTCATGCTCTCATCTAATCTAATATGTGATCTTAGTTTACGATATTAGAATTTGTTTATTGTTGCTCAGGGACATGAATTTGCATCTATGAAAATAGGCCTCTAGTTACCTAATCGCCTAGCACAGTGGACAGAACATAATACCGCTATACCACCTTGGCAAGCTTGAAAAATAAAACTTCACTGGAGAGCAGTAGATGTGTGCTGAACAAACTGCACATGAAGTACTCTTCCTATGGCCACCTTGCTATATTATGGTTTGGCCATTTCTCCTTTGTCTATACCAGAGATTTTATAATTATCACCATAGAGGTAATTCTATGGTTATGACTGTATACTCTACAATAATACCATACTCCTGTATACTGCAGGGAGGAGAGAGAGTGGAGAGAGTGGGTAGATAATAACCTGGTACACATACTAAGTCCTAATGCATATAGAACTCTACCTGAGGCTATACAGGTACATACATGTATAATATATCCTACTAAGTTATAAAGTATCAGTATGTATGTCTTTGACCTAAAGATATATTGTACTCATGTTGTATTGTGTTGTGTGGAAACACTTGCATACAAGTACAGTATATACAGTATATACAGTATATACAGTATATACAGTATATACAGTATATACAGTATATACAGTATATACAGTATATACAGTATATACAGTATATACAGTATATACAGTATATACAGTATATACAGTATATACAGTATATACAGTATATACAGTATATACATGTACAGTATATACATGTACATGTACAGTATATACATGTACTCTGTATCTATTAAATTAGGTATAGGCCTCCCATGTACGGTACATGTACATGTATATGTAGTGGTCATGTGGTTAATGTTATGTATTCTTTAGTCATTCAAATGGTTCTCTGAAGCTGGAAATTGGGAGAATGCAATGAGTAGCTGGTCTAGACTTGTCTGTATTTACGCAGGAGCTTTCGTCATGTGGGCTATAGGGGGTCGACTTAAACGAAAGTAAGTGATACAAACAGAGAGAAGATAACTCTGTATATAGTTGTATAGTATAGTATAATGTACATGTAGTTGTCTAATGGATGTCATTGATGCTTTTAAACTGGACAATATGTACATTTATAAGCTACTAATAATAATATGAAGTTGTCCCCTCTCTTCATAGAGAACTGATGTCCTATGTTTACACCTTTATACTTGTAATAATATATATTGTAATAATAATATATTTCTTGTATTATATTCATGTGTTTCCCCGGAGTTATCTCTCCTTGAGTCATATTGACCAATATTGAAGCTACATCATACAGCTATTGATTCTCATTGGTTAGATAAACACAAATTCAACCCATGAATGAGTCAGCAAGTCAAGCACTAAGTCTCCATGTCAGATAGCTTTGGATTAGCTTCCTGGGTTTGGTTATTTCCTGAGCATATATTTTTATATTCAGTTTCCTGTCCTAACGTCACTATAGTAAATATTGTTCCTTGACCTTACTGTATTTATATCACACACGCAGGTATGGGCTGGACGATGATGTGAGACAATCACTATATAAGGCCGCCAATGATTGGCTGGAAGGTATTGGCCCTGACAGGAAGTTCATGGGAGGAGACAACCCTAATCTAGCTGACCTGGTGAGTGACATATGACACCACTTATACAGCTGTGACTGATGACTCCCAATACAGTAAAGCTTTGGTTGCATGGATATTGACAGGAATTTTATATATGGATGAGTCTGATACTGCCAGTCTCTCCTCAAACCTACAATGGTTACATCATGCCGGTGGACAGACATTCCATCTGTGTAAAACCATGATACATGTTTTCATGATAAAACAACTCCCACTAGCTCATCCTGTTATCAATATTAGCTGAGGTTGGCTTTTCAGCTCTAGCATCAGTGTCAACAGTATAATCCAGCTCGTACATCTGTATGCCTGTGGGCGGTACTGAACACTAAAAATATTTCGTTATCAGTTACAAAAGGCGGTGTCTTGCCTATCCCCTTAGCCTTAGCCCCCCCCCCCCTCACCTCCATAGCTATCAATACACCATGAATCCACGCAAATTGTAAACAAGTATTACAAGATGGCTACACTCAATCTGTGTGTTTTGTCAGAGAATGTTGGCTCTGTGCATGTCCTAGGTCTGTTGACCTGTGACTAATATTCAAGGTACACATGCACCTGTTACTGGTATAACATTATGTAATGATGTTTCCTATTCCTCATTCAGTGCATGTAGCTCCACCACTCAGTAATGGCTGCTGTATAACTATACAATGCATTGTATACCATGACTATCAATATTATACTGGTTTACATGTACATGCTTTATATATTATTTTAACAGGCAGTGTTTGGAGTTATCTCCTCTATAGAGGGATGTCACGCATTCAATGACCTCTCAAACAATACTCAGCTTATGAAATGGTATACACCAATGAAGAGATCAGTGCAGACACATTGTGGTGCCAACAGAGAGAATTCCAAGAGCCTTGCTACCACTTGAAATATTGGAATCTCCAGACTGTTGTGATATATTATGTGTGTTATTATTATATAACCAGTAGCCTGTGATCACATTATATTATAATATTATGACCAGTAACCTGTGATCACATTATATTCTCGGTTATAGAATTGTGTTGCTGTGGTTGTTGATTTTTAGTTCTATTTTTGTCTATGAGAACTTCTGATACAGTCAATATGGTTATGATTAAATAGTAATGGTCATAGTTTTATTGAACAACTTAGATGAGTTATACAAGTTGGAAGGACAACTCCAACAGCTTATTCCATGTTGTAGTTTAACCTATGAATAATATTACTTAATAAATAAAAGTGATACAATCAAGTATAATCATTGTGTAATAATATGAAGTAAAAAAATATCACAATTAGTTGTGGACAATCAATATCAATGATATTATACTGTATTATATAGTCTATGCTTGTAAGTCAAACCTGTCACCAATAAACAACAATAGAATATCAAAACATCATCTCTGGTTTTAACTAATCAGAGTACATACTCTCTGGCTTTAACCAATCAGAGTACATACTCTCTGGCTTTAACCAATCAGAGTACATACTCTCTGGCTTTAACCAATCAGAGTACATACTCTCTGGCTTTAACCAATCAGAGTGAGGTCTAAGAATCCATGACAGCTGATGGATAAGGCTGGTAGGTACAGGATATGATGACCAATGAGTGAGTACTTATATATATACTAATATGTTGAAAGAGGACCACCTACAATACATACAATAACTTACATACAGTTAGTTACTCCTAGTGCTAATGCACATGCACAGTATATACCAGTCATTGATCATGGAAATATTGATAAATGGTTTACCATAAAGTATGGTATACAAGTATTTAATTATTACTATTATCATATAAGAATACAGGCAGGTTATCGGAACACAGGCTATTACGTTGTGTCACAATGTATCATGGTATAGGTATAGTAAGTAGTGAGCATCTCTATGGTTACCTCTCAGGATAGCTGGTAGAATATCACCTTCTTCTCATTATATCTAGGTACTATGAGCGTATCACCAGAAATATGGAGATCACATACACCAGCTGGCTCCCTCTCAGTAGGATCTGATATCTGACCAACTAATTCACCTAAAATATATAAACAATGAATAAATCAAGGATGGTACATAGTATACAATAGTATGTTATGGGGGACATACAACTGTACATATCAGTACGGGTGAGGGATATACCATGTAATATGTACTTGTATACTATGTGCAATATACATGTACTCGTATATAGCATACATAGCCTACAGCATACATACACATTATATATACTATGGATCAGTGGAACAAATGAGGTGGGGACACGGTGCATGCAGAAAATGCTTGAAAAATTTAGATTTGTCGCCCTTGTTTTTCTGTCAATGTCGAGAATGTTATATACTTGTGTGTAAACAGTAGTACTTGAGACTTTCTAATATAAAAATATTTGCCACACATATCATCACCTATTTCTTATGTGTCATTTTGTAAAACCAATTAATATCGAAATGGAATGAACTTTAAAAACCAATTTGGTCAAAATATTAAATTGACTAGGTTAGTGACTTGTCAATATAACCATAATTCTTCAACACTGCTATGTATACAGTACAGTCAAATACAATATACATGTATATGATACACACATGTATAATATACTGTACTATACACTGCATGTACCATGCATACAGTACATGTACTGTAACAGAGTGTTATACACTGTGTACCCATGTGGACTGACCAATGTAGTACCCAATGCTGTACACAGTGGGATTAGGTTGGTGATTGACTGTAGAACAAAGGCTATATCTACCTAACACTACTTACTATATATAATATATATACTAACTAACCTGTCTTCATATTTAAGATGTAGATTGTAGTTGTGGTGCTGTAGGTAGATACCAGAACATACTCTCCTCTGTAACATGTCACACCTTGTGGTCCAGTCACATGTTTAGATGTCCACATAACATCACCTGTAGATATGTCTACCCTGCCCACACTAGAAGAGCCATAGTCAGATACTATAACTGGATGTGTGTCTACAGTACAGATACCTGCAGTACTATAAGCATTAAGTAGAGGACAAGGTAGACGTTTAACTACTTCCCCAGTCAGAGAGTAAATTATGAGTTGTTTCTCTTTTCTGTGAGGTATAACAATCTGGTTATCAACTATTGTGAACTGATTAACACAATATGTATCAGTATCAGTGTGTGTCCAGTTAGTACATTGTTTACCACTCCGATCATGTACATACATAGTCCATGCTACCTTACCACTGTTACTCTTACTAACCGCTAATGTATATAACCTATCATCATGTACTGTGATATCACTCACATAGTCACTAAGGGAAAGGAATCTACTACTCTTACTGGTTTCATCTACTATATCTACTCCACCCTTCACTCCTACATATGTCACACCATTGTACTGACATACAGAATAACAGTAATCAGAAACCCCAACAGTACGTAGTACAGACATAGATGTAGGTGGTGGTAGTGCTACAGTGAGTCCTGTATCTAGACTAAACTTTCCATCTCCTACAATCACAACTTCTACTTCCACATCTCTTTTCTCTTCTATAAATAAACACAATCAGTACAATATATAGTACAGACAGGGTTGGGAATCGCCAATAGCATTCGATATTCGATGGCGATTTTCGTTGGTCTATTCACCATCGATTCCACCTAATCGTTGGTTTCCAACAAAGCCATCGAAATGCTTGTATTCGTTGGTTTTATAGGGTTACAGCTGCATTCGATTGTCACTAAGCTGCTAATTAATCTGCTAGTGTTTAGTACAGGAAATAAATGAAAAGCCTCGTAGCTTATCTTTTTAATAAAAAAATGATGATGAGCTGTTTTATTTAATAATAAAATAATAGCTTGTATTTGCAAGCTAGGATAAAATGTGAGTGGCTAGCAACAAATAAGAAATAATAGCCTGGAATTTCTGGCTAAGATTTGCAGTACATATAAATATTTGGAGGCTAAAAAGAAACATAAAGGTAGAGGAGATAACTCTAAACTATGAGAAAATGCAAATAAAACTGGTAATATTAGGCACAGTTGTTATAACATTTTAAAGTAATAGACAAAATTAGTAAAGACAATAAATTTCTCCATTTTTACAAAAATTATACCCATATACATGCGCATTTTCTAAAATCATCATCGATTGTAAAATCGATTGAAGTACAATCATTGATTTGGTAAAGTAACAATCGAATGCTTGTATTCTTTGGTTTAGTCAGCATAATCGAAAATCGGAAATCGAATGCAAAAGTAGATCAAAGTTCCCAACCCTGAGTACAGAGTAACGCACAATACAATAATTACATGTACTATCATGTATGTAGTTCAAAATAATCTACTATAATACAACCCAGTGTAGATAGAAGTGAGGGTACACACATGGGTACAAAGTGTGTACCCACATCTAAACATTACACTATATACTGTAATATGTATTATCCTGGAACTACAGTGTAACCATCTCATATGCTCCACTTCCAATACCTACTTGCCAATTTTACTTCCCGCTATTAAAACACTTTGAAGTCTGACCGCCCAAGTATATGTCCAATCATGGTGGCTAGGTGCTTGTGACTATACTTCAAACATCACTACTCAGCACCAGGTGACATAACACATGCCAATATGCATATTTCCTGAAAACTGACTCTCTTCTCTTTCGAATCATATCAAATATTATAGGTTTATTAGCCACTGAACTCTCTAACAAGCAGGTCAAATCAGCCAATAATTTGTTATTTTGACAATTTTTGTAATTTTGTGTAGCTGAACTCAGATTATAAAACACATATAAATTTTACAAGTTATGCACCAAAATCATTACATAACATTGCAAGAGAACCGAATTCTGCAGCTAAATATCCCTCACGAGTGTACTTTGACCTTACAGCTCTCTGACTCATATTTTCATTTTCTCCCTACTAGTCTAAATTCATGGATGCCTCTACTAATTACATGCAACTATACACTATGTCTACTAATGTATAGTGAAGGTTGGATTGTTATTGGATTTAGTTAATCTCTTGGCTATTGGGCAATTGAGAAATATGGCGATTTTTGTTGGCTAGAAAATATCCTATTTAAGCTAATTAAGGTATAGCATGAGAGCTCATAAACTACAAACATTGCTAGACACTGAGAAGAGGCAAAGCCAAACGAGTATGTTGTCAGACTCCAAAGTGTTAATCCCAAGTAAGAAAGCAGTGATCTAAAGAGATCTGCATTTTTTCTAATTTGGGGTGGAGAAGGCACTTCACCAATGGCAAAGTTTATATGAGGCACAGGAGCAATTGTGGCTGGATGCTCTCCCTAACACCACCAATGACCCGTTGGGGAATAGAAGCTGAGACTCCCACATGAAAGTCCAGAGCCCTTACCACTAGGCCACGGCTGCTCCCACTCCACTTCTAATACTAATACAGTCATAATATACTCTTTGTACAGTATTATTATAGTAACATTTATATTAACCTTTGACCTCTAGAGAAACCATATCAGACAACTCCAACTTAGGCAGATCTTCCAGTATGACTTTCTGTATATCTGACTTGATTTTAGTGTAGTCCTTTACTATGTCTACCTGTAATGATAGTATAGACTAAGTTCTATGTATATTATATACTGTTGTAAGGGAGTCCTTTACAATGTCCACCTGTAATGATAGTATAAACTAAGTTCTATGTATATTATATACTGTTATAAGGGAGCCACTTACATGTCCACATGTAATAATAGTATAGACTAAGTTCTATGTATATTATATACTGTTATAAGGGAGTCACTTACTATGTCCACCTGTAATAACAGTATAGACTAAGTTCTATGATATATTATATACTGTTATAAGGGGGTCACTTACTATGTCCACCTGTAATAATAGTATAGACTGAGTTCTATGATATACCTGATGATTATCCTTGAGTACCGTCTCAATCCTAATCTTATGTTCACTGAGATCTATCCACTTCACTCCAACCACCTCCTCAAAAAATTCCAACATGTCCGATTCTGTCTTTTCTCTCCTCTCTAAAAACTCCTTCTCCAACCCTTCATACTTCAGTCTCACGGCTTCAAGCTATAAAAGAATGGAGCACCTAGGTCACTAGTCACAAGTTATTATTGCTATGTACATGCATAATGTTGAACATTCATATAGCGGAGTTGTGCCCACTTTATGGTAGGGAACACAAAGGTAAGACAACTCCATCGTATTCATAAGAATACTTGGTGTGGTGGCGACTGGTGCCTTTTAAGTTCCTATCAATCTAATTCAGATATGCAAAGTGAGATTTGAGAGATATTCAGGAGAAAGACAAGAGCTGAGAACTTATATAGATTTATGACACACAAGCTAAGTTATACATAAGCTAAGTTATATTGAGCAAGCCTTGAGTTTAACCGACTTTATAAAACATGGTTGTAGAAACGTGGAGACTCTTCACTCCTGCCTAGTTGAAACATTTAATACAGAGTATTTCTACATTTCTACACGACCTGTTCATCTCGTTGTTTCTGTAAGACTTCTACCAGATGTTCCGTTTCCATCTTATAGTCACAGAGAACTCTATCCATCTGTTTGTACAGTTTCCTATACTCTTCATCTCGCTGTTCCAGTTCATTCATTGTTGTTAGCTCTGTAACTAGCTCTTCCAGTGTGAGTGGTTTGTGTGGTGAACCTGAGTCAATTATAAGTATGAGATAAAGCGTAGGGAATAGAATCAGACTAGGTTACAATGAGTATATTAGGGCGGTAAAGCCTACTTGATAGAATATTAGGGAAGGGTAAGGTACCACCCGACCTAGGTTTCAGCGTGTTTATACTATCAACAGTAAGCTACAATTGTAGTAACTTATACAAGACAAAAGTGCATAATGTCTATCAGATATCCATTACAATGGAACGTAATCTATACAACATTATGGGTGCAGATTACACCTACTAACTTTCAGCACAATTACCAGCTGTAGATACACATTCTACACACATCAGTTCGCAGCAGTTCCTACACCCCATAGTGTAGACTTCATCTGCATGCTTGGTACACATTCTATCTTCTTGCTTCTTGCCAAGTCGTTTGTACTTCTGCATGTTCATTCTAGAATGCTCTCCCATGACATCATCATGAACCTGTATAAAAGTATAAAACCATTGCAAGATTGTATGAAACAAAGCAGATGTTCTTCCAGTAGACTGCCATGTTATGTAAAAAAGATGTAGGTACAACATTCAATAAAACATGGAGGAAGAAAGTGAATTCGAACAATTTCGAGTTGAGTATTTATATTGATAAACTAATTATTTTCTATACACAAAATTAACGGCGTTGGACAAGTTACAGTTTCTGTTAGAAAAAAATAGAAAATGCTCGACAGTAGCAAATAATGCCTAAATCAGCTTCAATACTTCCTGGTTCCGAGTCTAAATTATCTTCTAGACACACCTGACATAACTATGATTGGATAACAAGTTATGGTTCTGGTTTTACTCACTTCCGATTCGAAAAATTGGATTTATTTCTTATTACATTCCAAAAGTTCAAAAGTTAATTAAAGGGATAAAATTTGAGGCTTGACTTCAGTTAGTCTCTACCGCCTCTATTGATAATTACTATATCCTTGACTTCAGCTTGTTGATAAACAATATAATTTCAGTTACAGCAAACTCTAACCTAGTAATAATGCAAACAATAATCTTATTTAAAGGGGTCAGGAAATGATATTTTTTTATTTTGTATACCTAAATATTATCTCCTTGAGAACCTATTACTGCCTGACAAAAAAAATTTAAAAAAATGTGCAGTGATTTGGAAGAAACAAGAAAGATAATAAAATGTGCGTGGTTTCACTTTCACTTTCAAACGGAAATAGAAATTTAGAGGGGCGGTGTCTGCCACCGGTCTGACGTAACGAGGCCGAGCCAATGAAATGCGGTGTGTTTCAGGTAGCCCAGATGTTGGGTTATGGGTGCTAGGTATCCTTAGTTTATATATGTTCGACAAGAAGGGACGGTAGCTAATGCCCTACCTCTATACATTACCGTATTGGTAGTGATACCCCAACTAAGTCACCAGGACACAATATGTTTATTATTTTATCTACCTTTTGACAACAAACTCAGATTACTATTAAAATACTTGAGTAGTTTGCAGTCCGTTATAATTATAATTATTTATCTCTAATACTTGTGTATAATCAAGCACCCATAAGATTTTAGCCCGATACTTCGCTCTTTGGGGTGTCTAATAAAACAAGGTTTTGGGGTGTAAAGTGATCACTACATACTAATAGAAAGGTATTTTTGTTGGAACATCACAACTGAACTCACTAACCCTTGACCTGTTAATCAACTCACTTTATTAGTAACTAACTTACAAGTAGATGCTTAACGCAGTAGAGCTTCGGACAGTCACTACAGTATGTTACTGCGGGTTGTGGTTGGTTCTCTTCTTTCTTTATACACACTTCCCAGAGTATTGATGGATCCACCAGAGCTGTCTCTGTGGCTGATGGCAGAGTCTCTGGAGCCATGTTGTAGTTCTCTCTGTAGAATAGATAGAACGATCATTACCAAAGAGTTAGAAATTGAATGAACATGAAGCAGCAGAATGAGATTCATATTTATGTAAATTCTGTAGATGGTATACTTATTAATACTTACCTGCACATGGGACATCTTAGAATCTTACTTCTGTCATAAGACTGCTTCAGACAATCAAGACAGAAAACATGGAGACATGGGAGAGCTCTGGGGTCTCGGAGACCATCCACATTCAAACACATGACACAGCTGACGTTGTTGAGGTCTGTTGCTCCGGCCATTAGGATCTTAAGAGACAATAACGCAACGTGGGTGCAAATAAAAAGTAACAGACCACTGCAATGATATACATTGTATACCTAGACAGTGAATCAGCTATAGCCATACATTAAAGTATTGTATGAAATAAAAATGTCTCATCAATTCTTTCAAGTCCATAAAAAGAGAAAAGAATAGGAGTAGCCCTAAAGCTTTAGGCTTAACCAATCTAAGTGTGAATAGTTTAGCTGGACTTGGACCTGTTTCGTGAGTGGAGTTATCTCTAAGCGATTTATGTTGGACAATGCACCTGCTTTAACCTACAATAACCTGCATGAATAATTCTATCATGACATTGATATTATAGCTTGATTTACTAGCCCTTATGGACAAATCCTGGCCCGACTTTCTACCCAAACCTGTAGAGTTATAACTTGTATCTGGATGTGGATAGAGATTACCCCTGCTCCCAGTTGATTCTGTGGCGTACTCACTGTGTCTACTCTAATAAAAATTCACATGATGTTATGAATGATAACCGAAGCTTGAAATACAATTGGATTTAATCTTTTCCAGGTGCTGTATTTTAATTTTATTATTATTTATGAAAAAAGTTTTAGTTCATATTAAATTACTAATATGTTTGTGCTTATCAATTTGGGTTATTCTAACTATTATATCATAGAAATAAGTACTTTGAACAACTCAATAACTAGAAGCACTCAAAATTTGATTCTGAACGCTACAATTATAATAACATAAGTTTATTTTTGCAGCGTGAGCGTTCAAGATCAAATTTTTTTTTATAAATAATCAATCCTTTTCTATTTATGATTTTATATCGATGCTATACCTAAAAATATTATGTTTAGAACCAAACACTTAGCTAGACACTAAAGTTGAGGCGCCTATTCCTGTTATAACTAAAATTGGGGGTTTTGGTATTGTCAGTTATAACATCTAATTGGAGCCAAAGTACTTAGGACTCACCAGCTGTACGTAGTATGTAGTAGTAGTGCGCTGTCTGTAGGTCCTTTTGTCAGCACCTTGATCTCCAATGTAGTAAGCTGTGTGGCGTAGGTTCTGGTTCTGTGGTCTAGGATGTGGCGGTGTCGACTCTATTCCAAGGTCTACAACGAGATAGTTGTTCCGCATATATCCTTACTCCTTAGTACGCATTGATATGAGTTACTGGGTAGCCTACGATCCACCTACACTCCACACGCTCCACACTATTGTAGGTTAGTTTAGTTTTTAGTGTTTTTGTTTTAGTGTTTTATTGGTTTTATTTGGTTTTCTATTTTGTGGTTTTTCTTCCATTTTCGTGTTTTCTACTAGCTTATACATTTGTATAATATATATGTGTAACGTCTATGTAGTCGTCCACTCTTGTCACTGTGTGACTTATCTACAGGTATGTCGACAGTCTATACTGCTGTCTCTCCATGCCTCATTTTCACAGTCTACTCTAGGTATCTGTCTATCTATCTCTCTACTGAGACTACTCTACTGTGTAGGTACTCCTCTCCTATATATACCTGTCCTATCTACAGTCAGCCAATCAGTTTTAGTGAGGAGTTACATTCTCTCAAGTGCGCAAGAGTGGACAACTCTTAAATATACTAATTGTCACTATTTATATGCAACATTCCTATAGAGTATAGTTCGTTCATATGAGCACTTTTTACTATAACTATTTGCATTTGATTTATCTCTTTGACTTAGTTTAGTTATTAGCAAGGAGTCATTAGCTATCATTCTGATATGATAGCTAATAACTGACTCCTTGTTGTTAGCAATGAGTCAGTGTTATTAGCTATCATAAGATAATTATTATTCTAATTCTTTATTTAAAGTTCAGGTTTAATTTGTACATAGCAACAGTAGAATATTGGTACCTGAAAGCTGAGGCTCTAATGGTTGTGTGACCTATGCAGGGATAATGAATGTAATGAAATGTAATGTAGTGAGCTTCTAGACCCGAGAGGTGGAAGCTGACTGATTCAGGTGATTCTGTAGCAAAGATGGGAGGAAGTTAAACTGAAATGGAAGTTCCAACTGTGGTGCGCACGCACTCTGTTATGGTCCAGCCAATTAATAGCCGGCTATAAACTTTCACACGAGCGAAATACCAGGCTCCCTAAAACTGAGAGAGTGCAACTCCTCCCAAACACGCATCGCCATGTACACTTGCATGCATAATGTACACCTATGCACACGTACATCGTACATGTGCTGACTGCTGTACTTTACTGCATATTATACATCATACGTGTTACATGAAAAGTTGGGCTAACATCAATGAGGGAAATTGTTTAACGCATCAGAAAGCAGACTCTTTGACTGCTAAACTACCTAAAATTGTAAACAGGATCGAGCATCAACGATAAAAGAAGAAGCGAGTGGAGACAGATCAATGAGCTATCCGGTATTGTCTTCCTCACTCTCTGCCTCACAACTAACATGAACATACTAAAGGTTCCAATTCACTAGGCTAATTTTACAGGTGAATACTAGCCTGGGGCCATACTCTCCAAGAAAGCAGATAGAGAGATAATTAGTGTTATACCACTAGATGGTAGATGTACGGTAGTACGTGATGCACAACATCACACTAATAACCATAACAGCTGTAGTAGCAACATGACATCATGTATAGTCAATATTAATTATCGGAGATATTGATTTATTATATTGTTCTTAAGCAAGAAGGAAAATTAGTCAGTCAACTACTTGTACATACCCTTTTAGTTCATATCTACCACATAGTGTATGCTGATGTAGTATACTTAGTGGCCCCTTGTTTGGGTGCATGTACATGTGTTGTGATCATGAGCCTGATACTTGTACACCGGACTAGTACATATATATTGTACCTGTACATCTCAATGTGCATATTATGCTGTACACCGTGTGTTCATATACTTGCTATGTACACACTATGCATTAGTAATACTTACATACAGATGTAGATGTAGGCCTACCTGTAGACCTGCAGGTATTTATGTAATTACACTGTTTTTGAATATGTCTCTATTAGGATACTGTACTGATGTATGTAATGTGTATATAATATAAAGTATAGAATATATACTGCACATGTAAGATCAACACCCTCATGCACTCTGCTATATCAACTGTTTAAATAAATGACAAACTGGTAAAACAACTATAGGACCTTAGCTTCAACTCATACTAATGAGATGGAGAGGCTGAGGAACCCCCTACCACAAATACTGCTCAAACATCTTATAGTGCTGAGGATCATGAGGCTTTAGACTTGTCTTCCCTGTCAGCAGGTAAGGCTTGCAGTCTGCTCTGCTACTAACATACACTGTGCTGCACATCTACCTGTTACACACTGTCTATTGTATATGCAAGCTGTGTGGCCCACTACTAAAAGTATTTCATTATCAGTTACAATAGGTGGTGTCCTGGCCACCCAAGAATCCACACAAACTAGAAACAAATATTACAAGATGGCTACAATCAATATAGAGTGTATTTCGGCTGAGTTGAAGCAAACCGTTCTACCTGCTAGTGTTTTGTCAGAGAATGTTGGCTCTGTGTATGTACTGTGTCAGTTGACCTGTGGCTGAGAGTGATATTTAGGTGCACATGCACCTATTACTGGTATAACCTTATGGAATGATGTTTATCATTCCTCATTCAGTACACATAGCTCCATGAATCAGTCATGGCTGCTGTACAACTATACAATGTATTGTATACCATGACGATCAATATTATACTGGTTTACATGAACATGCTTTGATGTATATTATTCTAACAGGCAGTGCATGGAGTTATCTCCTCTATAGAGGTGTGTCCAGCATTCAATGACCTCTCAAACAATACTCAGTTTATGAAATGGTGTACACCAATGAAGAGATCAGTGCAGACACATTGTGGTGCCAACGGAGATAAGTCCAAGAACCTCTCTACTACTAGAATTGTTGTGATATAATATTATGTGTATTATTATTATATGATCAGTAGCCTGTGTACCACATTGTATGATCAGTAGCCTGTGTATCACATTATATTATATGACCAGTAGCCTGTGTATCACATTATATTCTTGGTTATAGAATTGTGTTGCTGTGGTTAATTTTTCAGTTCTGTTTCTGTTTGGAACAACCTCTGATACAGTAAACATTGGCTATAGTTTTATTGAGTAACTGAGCTGGATTATATATTAAGAAAGGACAACTCCGACAGCTGATGCTATGTTGTAGTTCAAGCTATAAAATGATGAATAATATTACTTAGTAAATAAAAGTGATACAATCAAATATAACCATTGTGTAGTAATAGCAGAATTAGTTGATAACAATCATTAACAATGATATTGTAATGGTTCAGGACATTTGTATATACGACTCCAGCCACCCTGATGGACCTTATAGCACCCTAGCTACTAAGTGCCTAGTAGTTGCCACAACACTACTCATCTAACACTTGTTCTCTTGCACTTAGCTGTTCTTATACTTATACTTGTCTTATATTGCATGTCTAACCATTCATTTGATAACCATACTTGTATATAGCATACTGAGACGTTGTACTGTTTTTTATACCCATGGAAAGAGGCCCGACCTATCAGAATTACCTGATATTCATTTTGTATATGATTTGGATGATTCTAAGCATCTTTTGTAATAACCCGACCCATTTTGAGTCGGCCATCGGGCTTCCGGCGCCATAATTGTTGGCCTTTTTACCGGAACTTCCTGCCTCCGGAAGCTCTATTACTATATAAAGGGCATTGTTTTTACGTTTGTTGTCTCAGTTCTTGCTTGGATCTCAATAAAGACACATTTATACTTATATACAGAGACTTTCACTTCGTAGATAGGTCATTCTAGTTGTTAAGGTCCTCGACCTTGCAACACGAACTGCCTACTAGGTCGGATCACTCTCTTTCTCAGTATAGTAAACAAGCATAACTCGGGATCACATGGGTGTCTTTGGTAGTTCTTTGACTACTGACTCCGATCAATCTTTCATGTAAAGAGAAGGCCTAGCACCACTCATAAGCACTTCATTTTGGGTCGGGAGTCGTCTTAGGATGACCATACCAGAAACCAAAAACCATTACAATAGTATACTGTATTATAGTCTACGGTTGTATTGTAAGCAGAGTCAAACCTGTCACCAATAAATAACAATAGAATATCAAAACATACTCTCTGGCTTTAACCAATCAGAGTACATACTCGCTGACTTTAACCAATCAGAATACATACTCTCTGGATTTAGCCAATCAGAGTACATACTCGCTGACTTTAACCAATCAGAGTACATACTCTCTGGCTAAGAATATTATAAACAACACTGAAGAGTAATAAAAGATAATAAATTACATGTTGTAATTATTATATAATTCAATAATAGAACAATAATCAACAATGCAATCAGACAGCAGGAAATCAAGATAAAATAAACACTGTGAATCAGTTATCAAATAGCTACTGTCAATGTAATATTATATACCCCATAAAACTGTAAGAACCAAAGAGTGTAAAAAAGACAAACACTACACACTCTTTGCACTCATGTTAGTAGGAGCATGATATGACTATTTATTGGTAGTTTGCCATCTACTAGCATGGTAGAGGTTAAGTAACTGAAACTGAGCTACTAGCAGCCTGCCACAATAGGTACTCAGGCTAAGAATCTGTGACAGCAGATGGATAAGGCTGGTAGGTACAGGATATGATGACCAATGAGTGAGTACTTATATATATGTACTAATGTGTTGAAAGAGGACCACATACAATACAAACAATAACTTACATACAGTTAGTTACTCCTAGTGCTAATGTACATGCACAGTATATACCAGTCATTGATCATGGAAATATTGATAAATGGTTTACCATAAAATATGATATACAAGTATTTAATTATTACTATTATTATATAGGAATACAGGCAGGTTATCAGTACACAGGCTATTACTTTGTGTCACAATGTATCATGGTATAGGTATAGTAAGTAGTGAGCATCTCTATGGTTACCTCTCAGGATAGCTGGTAGAATAGTATCTTCTTATCATTAAATCTAGGTACTATGAGTGTATCACCAGTGATATGGAGATCACATACACTAGATGACTCCCACACAGTAGGATCTGATATCTGACCAACTAATTCACCTGAAATATATAAACAATGAATAAATCAAGTATAGTACATAGTATGCAATAGTATGTTATAGTATTGTAGGGTACATAATACCTGTACCTATACCTACATGTATCAATTATGTGTGTGGTATATAGACTGTATATACCAATATACATGCATATAACATACATTTACATACAGTGTTGTACACTATATATAATATGTATACAGTACATGTACAACATACATGTATATTATATACTGCATTATAAGCTGTATATACTATGTATACAGTACAGCCATGTACAATATACATGTATATTATGTGTGTACTAAATACACTGAATGTACACTGCATACAGTGTAATATGTACAGAGTGTTATACACTGTGTACCCATGTGGATTGACCAATATAGTACCCAATGCTGTACACAGTGGGATTAGGTTGGTGATTGACTGTAGAACAAAGGCTATATCTACCTAACACTACTTACTATATATAATATATATACTAACTAACCTGTCTTCATATTTAAGATGTAGATTGTAGTTGTGGTGCTGTAGTTAGATACCAGAACATACTCTCCTCTGTAACAAGTCACACCTTGTGGTCCAGTCACATGTTTAGATGTCCACATAACATCACCTGTAGATATGTCTACCCTACCCACACTAGAAGAGCCACACCCAGATACTATAACTGAATGTGTGTCTACAGTACAGATAGCTGCAGAAATATAAGCATTAAGTAGAGGACAAGGTAGACGTTTAACTACTTCCCCAGTCAGAGAGTAAATTATGAGTTGTTTCTCTTTTCTGTGAGGTATAACAATCTGGTTATCAACTATTGTGAACTGATTAACACAATATGTATCAGTATCAGTGTGTGTCCAGCTAGTACATTGTTTACCACTGAGATCATGTACATACATAGTCCATGTATGCTTACCACTGCGATCTCTACTATACACTAATGCATATAATCTATCATCATGTACTGTGATATCACACACATCACCACTGAGGGAAAGGAATCTACTACTCTTACTGGTTTCATCTACTATATCTACACCACTACCTCCTCCTAAATATGTCACACCATTGTACTGACATACAGTGTAACAGTAATCAGAAACCCCAACAGTACGTAGTACAGACATAGATGTAGGTGGTGGTGGTGGTGGTGGTGGTGCTACAGTGAGTCCTGTATCTAGACTAAACTTTCCATCTCCTACATTCATAACTTCTACTTCCACATCTCTTTTCTCTTCTATAAATAAACATAATCAGCATAATATATAGTACAGAGTAACACACAATATAATATATAGTACAATGTAACACACAATATAATATATAGTACAGAGTAACACACAATATAATATATAGTACAGAGTAACACATAATATAATATATAGGACAGTGTAACACACAATATAATATATAGTACAGTGTAATACACAATGTAATATATAGTACAGAGTAACACACAATATAATATATAGTACAGAGTAACACACAATATAATATATAGTACAGAGTAACACACATTATAATATATAGTGCAGTGTAACACACAATATAATATATAGTACAGAGTAACACACAATATAATATATAGTACAGAGTAACACATAATATAATATATAGGACAGTGTAACACACAATATAATATATAGTACAGTGTAATACACAATGTAATATATAGTACAGAGTAACACACAATATAATATATAGTACAGAGTAACACACAATATAATATATAGTACAGAGTAACACACAATATAATATATAGCGCAGTGTAATACACAATGTAATATATAGTACAGAGTAACACACAATATAATATATAGTACAGTGTAACACACAATATAATATATAGTACAGAGTAACACACAATATAATATATAGTACAGAGTAACACACAATATAATATATAGCGCAGAGTAATACACAATATAATATATAGTACAGAGTAACACACAATATAATATATAGTACAGAGTAACACACAATATAATAATTATAGTATAGAGTAACACACAATATAATATAAAGTACAGAGTAACACACAGTACAATATATAGTACAGAGTAACACACAATATAATATATAGTACAGAGTAACACATAATATAATATATAGTACAGTGTAACACACAGTATAATATATAGTACAGAGTAACACATAATATAATATATAGTACAGTGTAATACACAATATAATATATAGTACAGAGTAATACACAATATAATATATAGTACAGAGTAACACACAATATAATATATAGTACAGAGTAACACGCAATATAATATATAGTACAGAGTAACACGCAATATAATATATAGTACAGAGTAACACACAATATAATATATAGTACAGAGTAACACACAATATAATATATAGTACAGTGTAACACACAATATAATATATAGTACAGAGTAACACACAATATAATATATAGTACAGAGTAACACACAATATAATATATAGTACAGAGTAACACACAATATAATATATAGTACAGAGTAATACACAGTATAATATATAGTACAGAGTAACACACAATATAATATATAGTACAGAGTAACACACAATATAATATATAGTACAGAGTAACACACAATATAATATATAGTACAGAGTAACACACAATATAATATATAGTACAGAGTAACACACAGTATAATATATAGTACAGAGTAACACACAATATAATATATAGTACAGAGTAACACACAGTATAATATATAGTACAGAGTAATACACAATATAATATATAGTACAGAGTAACACACAATATAATATATAGTACAGAGTAACACATAATATAATATATAGTACAGTGTAACACACAATATAATATATAGTACAGAGTAACACACAATATAATATATAGTACAGAGTAACACACAATATAATATATAGTACAGAGTAATACACAATATAATATATAGTACAGTGTAACACACAATATGATATATAGTACAGAGTAACACACAATATAATATATAGTACAGAGTAACACACAATATAATATATAGTACAGAGTAACACACAGTATAATATATAGTACAGAGTAATACACAATATAATATATAGTACAGTGTAACACACAGTATAATATATAGTACAGAGTAATACACAGTATAATATATAGTACAGAGTAACACACAATATAATATATAGTACAGTGTAACACACAGTATAATATATAGTACAGAGTAACACACAATATAATATATAGTACAGAGTAATACACAGTATAATATATAGTACAGAGTAACACACAATATAATATATAGTATAGAGTAACACACAATATAATATATAGTATAGAGTTACACAATATAATATATAGTACAGAGTAACACACAGTATAATATATAGTACAGAGTAACACACAGTATAATATATAGTACAGAGTAACACACAATATAATATATAGTACAGAGTAACACACAATATAATATATAGTACAGTGTAACACACAATATAATATATAATACAGAGTAACACACAATATAATATATAGTACAGAGTAACACACAATATAATATATAGTACAGAGTAACACACAATATAATATATAGTACAGAGTAACACACAATATAATATATAGTATAGAGTAACACACAATATAATACATAGTACAGAGTTACACAATATAATACATAGTACAGAGTAATACACAATATAATATATAGTACAGAGTAACACACAATATAATGTATAGTATAGAGTAACACACAATATAATATATAGTACAGAGTTACACAATATAATATATAGTACAGAGTAACACACAATATAATATATAGTACAGAGTAACACACAATATAATATATAGTACAGAGTAACACACAATATAATATATAGTATAGAGTAACACACAGTATAATATATAGTACAGAGTAACACACAATATAATATATAGTACAGTGTAACACACAGTATAATATATAGTACAGAGTAACACACAATATAATATATAGTATAGAATAACACACGATATAATATATAGTACAGAGTAACACACAATATAATATATAGTACAGAGTAATACACAATATAATATATAGTACAGAGTAACACACAGTATAATATATAGTACAGTGTAACACACAATATAATATATAGTACAGAGTAACACACAGTATAATATATAGTACAGAGTAACACACAATATAATATATAGTATAGAGTAACACACGATATAATATATAGTAGAGAGTAACACACAATATAATATATAGTACAGAGTAATACACAATATAATATATAGTACAGAGTAACACACAGTATAATATATAGTACAGAGTAATACACAATATAATATATAGTACAGAGTAACACACAGTATAATATATAGTACAGAGTAATACACAATATAATATATAGTACAGAGTAACACACAATATAATATATAGTACAGAGTAACACACAATATAATATATAGTACAGAGTAACACACAATATAATATATAGTACAGAGTAACACACATTATAATATATAGTACAGAGTAACACACAATATAATATATAGTACAGAGTAACACACAATTTAATATATAGTACAGAGTAACACACAATATAATATATAGTACAGTGTAACACACAATATGATATATAGTACAGTGTAACACACAGTATAATATATAGTATAGAGTAACACACAATATAATATATAGTACAGAGTAACACACAATATAATATATAGTACAGAGTAACACACATTATAATATATAGTACAGAGTAACACACAATATAATATATAGTACAGAGTAACACACAGTATAATATATAGTACAGTGTAACACACAATATAATATATAGTACAGAGTAACACACAATATAATATATATATAGTACAGAGTAACACACAATATAATATATAGTACAGAGTAACACACAATATAATATATAGTACAGAGTAACACACATTATAATATATAGTACAGAGTAACACACAATATAATATATAGTACAGAGTAACACACAGTATAATATATAGTACAGAGTAACACACAGTATAATATATAGTACAGAGTAACACACAATATAATATATAGTACAGTGTAATACACAATATAATATATAGTACAGAGTAATACACAATATAATATATAGTACAGAGTAACACATAGTATAATATATAGTACAGTGTAACACACAATATAATATATAGTACAGAGTAACACACAATATAATATATAGTACAGTGTAACACACAATGTAATATATAGTACAGAGTAATACACAATATAATATATAGTACAGAGTAATACACAATATAATATATAGTACAGAGTAACACACAATATAATATATAGTACAGAGTAACACACAATATAATATATAGTACAGTGTAACACACAGTACAATATATAGTACAGAGTAACACACAATATAATATATAGTACAGAGTAACACATAATATAATATATAGTACAGAGCAACATACAATTTACATATCTACATGTACAAGATAATCTACTATAATACAACCCAGTGTTAGATAGAAGTGAGGGTACACACACGGGTATAAGGTGTGTACCCACATCTAAACATTACACTATATACTGTAATATGTATTATCCTGGAACTACAGTGTAACCATCTCATATACTCCACTTCTAATACTAATACAGTCATAATATACTCTTTGTACAGTATTATTATATTAATATTTATATTAACCTTTGACCTCTAGAGAAACCATATCAGACAACTCCAACTTAGGCAGATCTTCCATTATGACTTTCTGTATATCTGACTTGATTTTAGTGTAGTCCTTTACAATTTCCACCTGTAATGATAGTATAGACGAAGTTCTATGAATATTATATACTGTTATAAGGGAGGCACTTACTATGTCCACCTGTAATAATAGTATAGACTCAGTTCTATGATATACCTGATGACTATCCTTGAGTACCGTCTCAATCCTAATCTTATGGTCACTGAGATCTATCCACTTCACTCCAACCACCTCCTCAAAAAATTCCAACATGTCCGATTCTGTCTTTTCTCTCTTCTTTAAAAACTCCTTCTCCAGCCCTTCATACTTCAGTCTCACGGCTTCAAGCTACAAAAGAACGGAACACCAAGGTCAGTAATCAGCAGAGTCTAACAAGCTATTATTGCTATGCACACGGGTATTTGTATAATGGAGTTGTGCCCACTTTATAGTAGGGAAGACAAAGGTAAAACAACTCCATCGTATTCATAAAATTACTTGGTGTGGTGGGGACTGGTGCTATTCAAGTTCCTATCAATCTAATTCAGATATACCAAGTGAGATACTAAGGATATTGATGAGAAAGAGAAGAGCTGAAAACTTATATAGAATTAGGACATGAGGCAAGAGGAAGAGGTTCGTTTTTAAAAACTTGTACATACATACTACTATCGGTACTTCACTCCCAACTAGTAGAAAACATGCAATACACAGTATTTCTACAGGACAGTTAAATAGTTCTAAGATATCATTGATTGGTTGAGAAAGTGTTAGTGCCAACCCATAGCAATATGTCAACCATAGCAATATGTCAATCCATAGCAACATGTCAACTGAGAAGAATATGCGGAAGATAAGACAATTAGATTTTGGTGCATACATAAAAATTGAAGCTATAAATCATGCATCCTAAAACGCTGTGAATATAAAGAGAAGACAACTCAACACACATGACCGAAAAATATTAGAATCCATGTAACATCGCCATGTTTTAGCTAAAAGGCACTTACATGTACATTACACGCTTACAATATAATACTTTATACATGCTTACAATATAATACTTTATACATGCTTACAATATAATACTTTATACATGCTTACAATATAATACTCGATACATGCTTACAATATAATACTCTATACATGCTTACAATATAATACTCTATACATGCTTACAATATAATACTCTATACATGCTTACAATATAATACTCTATACATGCTTACAATATAATACTCTATACATGCTTACAATATAATACTCTATACATGCTTACAATATAATACTCTATACATGCTTACAATATAATACTCTATACATGCTTACAATATAATACTCTATACATGCTTACAATATAATACTCTATACATGCTTACAATATAATACTCTATACATGCTTACAATATAATACTCTATACATGCTTACAATATAATACTCTATACATGCTTACAATATAATACTTTATACATGCTTACAATATAATACTCTATACATGCTTACAATATAATACTCTATACATGCTTACAATATAATACTCCATACATGCTTACAATATAATACTCTATACATGCTTACAATATAATACTCTATACATGCTTACAATATAATATTCTATACATGCTTACAATATAATACTCTATACATGCTTACAATATAATATTCTATACATGCTTACAAAATGATATTCTATACATGCTTACAATATAATACTCTATACATGCTTACAATATAATACTCTATACATGCTTACAATATAATACTCTATACATGCTTACAATATAATACTCTTTACATGCTTACAATATAATACTCTATACATGCTTACAATATAATACTCTATACATGCTTACAATATAATACTCTATACATGCTTACAATATAATACTCTATACATGCTTACAATATAATACTCTATATATGCTTACAATATAATACTTTATACATGCTTACAATATAATACTCTATACATGCTTACAATATAATACTCTATACATGCTTACAATATAATACTTTATACATGCTTACAATATAATATTCTATACCTGCTTACAATATAATACTCTATACATGCTTACAATATAATACTCTATACATGCTTACAATATAATACTCTATACATGCTTACAATATAATATTCTATACATGCTTACAATATAATACTTTATACATGCTTACAATATAATACTCTATACATGCTTACAATATAATATTCTATACATGCTTACAATATAATACTTTATACATGCTTACAATATAATACTCTATACATGCTTACAATATAATACTCCATACATGCTTACAATATAATACTCTATACATGCTTACAATATAATACTCTATACATGCTTACAATATAATACTCTACACATGCTTACAATATAATACTTTATACATGCTTACAATATAATACTCTATGCATGCTTACAATATAATACTCTATACATGCTTACAATATAATACTCTATACATGCTTACAATATAATACTCTATACATGCTTACAATATAATACTCTATACATGCTTACAATATAATACTCTATACATGCTTACAATATAACACTCTATACATGCTTACAGTATAATACTCTATACATGCTTACAATATAATACTCTATACATGCTTACAATATAATACTCTATACATGCTTACAATATAATACTCTATACATGCTTACAATATAATACTCTATACATGCTTACAATATAATACTCTATACATGCTTACAATATAATACTCTATACATGCTTACAATATAATACTCTATACATGCTTACAATATAATACTCTATACATGCTTACAATATAACACTCTATACCTGCTTACAATATAATACTCTATACATGCTTACAATATAATACTTTATACATGCTTACAATATAATACTCTATACATGCTTACAATATAACACTCTATACCTGTTCATCTCGTTGTTTCTGTAAGACTTCTACCAGATGTTTCGTCTCCATCTTATAGTCACAGAGAACTCTATCCATCTGTTTGTACAGTTTCCTATACTCTTCATCTCGTTGTTCCAGTTCTTTCATTGTTGTTAGCTCTGTAACTAATTGTTCCAGTGTGAGTGGTTTGTGTGGTGAACCTGAGTCAATTATAAGTATGAGATAAAGAGCAGGGAATAGAATCAGACTAGCTTACAGTGAGCACATTATAAGTATGAGATAAAGAGCAGGGAATAGAATCAGACTAGCTTACAGTGAGCACATTATAAGTATGAGATAAAGTGTAGGGAATAGAATCAGACTAGTTTACAGTGAACACAGTAGGACAGTGAACCCTACTTGATAGAATATTAGGGAAGGGTAAGATACCACCCGACCTAGGTTTCAGTTTTGGCCTGTTTATACTATCAACAGTAAGCTACAATTGTAGTAACTTATACAAGATAAAACTGGACAACATCTATAAGATATTCATTACAATAGAACGGAATCTATACAAAATTATGGATGTAGATTACACCTACTAACCTTTAGTACAAGTACCAGCTGCAGATACACATTTCACACACATCAGTTCGCAGCAGTTCCTACATCCCATAGTGTAGGCTTTATCTGCATGCTCGAAACACATTCTATCTTCTTGCTTCTTGCCGAGTTGTTTGTATTTGTGTACATTTACTCTGGAATGTTCCTCCAGTAGGCTGTCATGTTCCTGTAATAAATATATGTACAATATTCTCTATACAATGGAGGAGGAGACCAAATTAGAACAATTTCTACAGCGCAAGTTGAGTATGTACATGTACACTGATAAACTAATACTGCCTATACATGAAATTATTAACATTGGACAAACTAAAGTCATTTGATCACCAGCCTTTACGGCGATGTTTTCTGTAGTTTGCTCTCCTGTTGCAAAAGGGAGCCCACTTCTAGTTCCTGCTTAGCTTAAAGCTACTACTTTATGTAGGTGCAAATATATCCAGCAACCCATTGCAATTCTCTGCATTGTTGTTGGTAAATAGACAGTGGCATTCACAAGTACTTGGTAGCAGAAATAAAGCGGACTAGTTGTATAATTACTACGTGGGCTCATGTTGTTAGTCCAGTGATATACTGGCACTAACCTAAGAAAGTCTTCGAGTAACTCCCCTCGCAAATCAATAACATTATGCCACCCAATAAAAAATTCTGGGAACGTTATAAGCTAATCAAATTTTGGTTTCGATCACTTCTCTATACAAAACAGTGGACATATTTCACTAAATTTACAATGTGTACAGTTATTGCCTAAGTTTATTTAAGAGTAGAATTTGACTTTTTGATTCCATTGTCTATAAGCAATACCAATCCATTTCCAACAAATTCAAATGTTGCGTCTGTAATTTTGACCTTGAATACCATTCCTCAAGTAACTTTGATGTTGGGCTATGGGTGGCAGGTAGTCTTAGTCTATATACTTAGTTTATACATGCAGAAGAAGAAGGGACGGTAGCTAATGTCCTACCTCGATATACTATCATATTGGTACTGAAAATGAGGTTCCAGCAAAGTCAGGCAAGACAAGCATGTTTAATATTTTATCTATTTGATCACCCACTTAGATTGATAATAAAATACTTGACTGGTTTACAGTCTGTTATCAGTTATAAAACTAGTTCCTTATCTCTCATACTTTGCCCTGTGCTACTAATATAACAATTGCCTAATCGGAAAATTAGACTTGCCTCAATTGGTAGTAAGGGTGGGGTGTATAGCCCATAGAATTACCTCCCCTAGAATGCTTACTCGTAGTCAATATCATTTCATTAGCGGGAGGTTCGCTAGTGTGGAACAGACGGATGAAGGTAGTTTTCTCATTGTTTACATTGGCAACCATTATAATTATATATACCACGAAAAAATTTTGGAAGGGGATCTCAATGCTTTCTCAGCTTTTTTGCCCAAATATTTTTTATAGAACATAGACTAGGTATGTTGATGTATATAAAACACATAGAATTACCTCCCCTAGAATGCTTACTCGTAGTCACGTGTGTAGATTCACAAGAATAGCAGCAAAATACAGTTATTCATCCTATTGCTCAAGTCACCAAAAACACCTAATTAATTAATTGACAAACAACTAAATCACACTATTGTTAGGGAATGTCTTCTGCAACACTGTGACATCACAGGTTGTTTACACTTCCTGCCCCATCAGATCCTGGTACCAAAAAGATTCATCCTTATTGGGAAACATGTTTGTCTTCCAAATGAAGAAGTATATAAGACCCTCTCTAATATTGTATTTTTAATTTGTATAGCAACCATGCTGCTAAAAAGTATCCAACAATTCTAGTCTATGACTAGAATTCATAGTTATTTGTTGTAAGCTACCAAGTGTAGTAATTACAGTTTCCAAAAGTTATACTACCTTACTAAGTGTAGTACATAGTATCAAGCTACCTAAACAAGTGTAGCAAGAGTCAACCATCATAGTTCAGCAGACTAGAGAGAGAAAGAGGTAAATGTACTATTTTTAATAATAATGTTAAATAATAAATATATTTCATGTTGTTAATTGTCAAGCAATGGATATTTAATATGTCTTTTACTATTGTTCTTGTAATTGCCAACTCAACCTGTCAATTTAATACTATATTATACACATACTGCTTTTATAATGTTTTTATATTCATGTAGCCTACCACTATCATTGTATTATTATTGTTATTGTATGCATTTTATACCATTGTAGTTTTTACGGTCAGAACTCTCAGAACTCGTTATTAGCAAGCAAATAAACTTGTTAAAAGAACTTCACTGATCTGAGTCCTGATCACGTCACAAAACAATCTCCGAATTAGTCGCTGTAACTCTACAACGTGACAATATCATTTCATTAGCGGGAGGTTCGCTAGTGTGGAACAGACGGATGAAGGTAGTTTTCTCATTGTTTACATTGGCAACCATTATAATTATATATACTTTGAAAAACTTTTGAAAGGGGATTTCAATGCTTTCTCAGCTTTTTTGCCCAAATATTTTTTATAGAACATAGACTAGGTATGTTGATGTATATAAAACAGACCATAAAATTGGTTTAAAAGCTTTATGACTGTAATAAATTTGGCCACTAATTAGACTCTATTTCCATTGCTATAACCTATGTTTTATATATATTATAGTGGATCTATTGTGCCCACCCAACTCTGTTGCCATGGTTTGTGATAAGAACTTGGGCTAACAATGTCAGCACAATATTTTATTATATTGCTAAACAAAATCATAGGAATAGCACATTGGTAAATGTACCCAATCAATGAGTAAAAATAGTCAACTAATAATGGAGCAGCTGACAACCACCATTTGGTACCTTAGGTTGAATGCCAGCATGCACAGCACTACAGGATAAAGTTGTGCCATAATAGCTTATGCTATATACCACAAGAGTGTCACTGTATAGATTATAATTATAGCTGATTATTAATATTAAGTGATACAGGTACAGATTGCATGTAGGTGCACTTATACATGTAAATGAATAAATTATTTAGCAAATATTAGTACAGTAGGCTACATGTACACTGGCCAATATTAGAAAGGTGTACAAATTGTGATGTAAACTTAATACTTATTTGTTAGCCTGAATTAGCCTGAATTGTGCATGAGTAGATTATTTATAGACATTATAGTATATCATTGTGGGATTATACAGTATATATGTGATGCAGCATAAAATTACTGGAGACCTTCATTGTATTGTAAAAGTATTGTTAATCAAAACCATAGCTGGAAGTTATGACAGGGTATATGTGGGGGAGGTTGAATCAGACAGGAGCCCTTATTCTAATACAGGTTGAATTATTAGATGAGAGACAATGATTCTGGCAATTCTCTGCTGGAAACATTAGGGAAAAGTTTATGACAAAAGCAAAATTCTTAGTTCAGGTTCTTATCACAAACCATAACTACAAAAGTTGGGTGGGCGCAATAGATCCACTATAATATTATATAAAACATAGGTTATGACAATGAAAATAGGGTCTCTATTAGTGGTCAAATATATTACAGCCATAAAGCTTTGAAACAAATTTTATGGTCTGTTTTTAATACATTAACATACCTAGTCTATGTTCTGCAAAAAAAGATTTGGTCATAAAAGCTGGGAAAGTATTAAAATCCCTTCCCAAAAATTTTTTATCTTATATAAAATTATAATGGTTGCTAATGTAAACAATGAGAAAACAACCTTCATCCAGTTTCTCCTTGCGAGCGGTCACGTGATAAGTAAACATTCTAGGGGAGGTGGTTCTATTGTATAGCCTATTATATTTAATCAGTAAAACTAACTAGGTCACAGTCTAATCACCTTGCTACATCACATGACTTTGCATGTGACTGTTTGATACCATCCATTATGCCACACCCATTTACTACATCACAGATTGTGTTAGCCTCACACTGCCCGCTTTATTTGGTGAGTCTAATAACACAAGGTTCTGGGGTGTAAACTTATTACTACATGTACATACTAATGGAAAGATGTTTTTGTTGGAGCATTACAACTGAACTCACTAACCTTTGACCTGTTAATCTACTCACTTTACCATTAACAAACTTACAAGCATATGATTAACGCAGTAGAGCTTCGGACAGTCACTACAGTATGTTACTGCTGGTTGTGGTTGGTTCTCCCCTTTCTTTATACACACTTCGCAGAGTATTGATGGATCCACCAGAGCTGTCTCTGTGGCTGATGGCAGAGTCTCTGGAGCCATGTTGTGGTTCTCTCTGTAGAATAGATAGAATGATCATTACCAAAGAATTAGACATTAAATCGACCTGGAGCAGTAGAATAATGGTATATTTATGTAAATTCTGTAGATGGTATACTTACTAATACTTACCTGCACAGGGAACATCTTAGAATCTTACTTCTGTCATAAGATTGTTTCAGACAATCCAGACAGAAAACATGGAGACACGGGAGAGCTCTGGGGTCTCGGAGACCATCCACATTCAAACAAATAGCACAGGTGACGTTCTTGAGGTCTGTTACTCCGGCCATTACAATCTTAAGAAAGAATCAAACAATGTGGGTGCAAAAGATGAAGTAAAATTCCACTACAATAAAATACACCTAGAGAGTAAATCAGCTTTAGCTATACAATAGATTGGAATATAATTGCATGAAACTAATGTGTCTTCTCAATGCTTTATCCTGATGCTATAAGAACAGATGTAAAACTTTAGGCTTAGCTAATCCAAGTGTGGAGAGATTAGCTGTCCTCGAACCTATTTTATGATTGGAGGTCTCTGTAAGCTATTTATGGTGGACAATGCAACTACATTAGCTTACAACAATCTACATGTATAAACCATCATGACATTGATCAAGGCCTGACCTTCTGCCTGAACCTGTTGAGAAGTCGAGACATAATATGTATCTGAATGTGGGTATAGATCACCCCTGCTCTCAGTTGACTCTTTCACGTACTCAATATGTCTAAACAAGAGTCAGGTTGATCTATGGAGGTAGTTACCTTGTGTGGCTGTAGATGAAAACATAAGTTGAAGAGTCTGTTCAACCTTGAATCTATTATACTTATACTACTCAGCAGATGACCATTCTACTTTAATTAAAATTCACATGATGTCATGGATAATATCTGAATCTATATACAATTAGTGTTAATGTTTTCTATGTAATGATCAGGTTGACCACCATATACATAATAACTTAGTGAAATTTATGAACTGTTTTGCTCAGGTAAAAAATATATAGTATAGCTATCATCAGTTTCAGTTCATATTAAATTGCTAATTTGTGATTATCATTATGGGGCATTCCAACTAATTATATCAGATAAATACACATACTTCGAACTATTCAATAATTAAAAGTACCCAGAAGTTAGAATTTGATTTGAACGCTACAACAATTCAAAACAATATATTTTATTTATTGTTCAGTTGTAGCGTTCAGAATCAAGTTCTTTTATAATTAAATAACAATAAATAATAAAATATTAATATAAATAATTTTATTTTTAATTGTATTTTTGTTATATTCTTATTCTATACCAAAACGTATTATTTTTGAAAACAAATACTTAGCTAGACAGGAAAGCTGAGTTATGAATTAGTTGGTACCTATAGAGTATAGTTACAGTGAGTAAGTAATAGAAGTATTAGTAAAGTATAGACGTTCGTATGTGTCGTATGAGTACTTGTATTGGTTTCTTTGACTTAGATTGGTTTTTAATAGCTATCTGCATCTAAAGTTCAGGTTGATTTTTTATATAACGGCAGCCGAATGTTGGTACCTAAAAGTTGAGGCTTCAATGTTTGCGTGATTTGTGCAGGATAAGGCGTGTAGTGAGCTTTGAGATCCGACACTTTGATGCTGACTGATAGTGATTCAGGCGATTCTGCAGCCAAGATGGGTGGAAGTGAAACTGAGATGGAAATTTCCAACTATAGTGCGCACGCACACTGTAATGATTAAGCCAATAGATTGCTGGCTAAACATTTTCGCTGGATAAATGCAAATTGCTTGTAACAGAGAGGGCGCAACTCCTGCCCAAACACGCTGAATTTTCAGCATTACGTTGGTGTCATTTACTATGTGGTTTCCTTCAATCAATGGTTCCACGTGCTTTATACATTTTATTAGTAACACAGTGCAGAAGCTGCAGTGTATTTACATTCTTCAGTAAAGTGTAGTGTAAATCAGTTTATCCACATACATTATTCTATGATAATATTCCAATAAATAGAGCCTCATGTATTTTGTTCAACATCATATACATTTTACTATATTTAAACTCTTGGAGTTTTACAACAAGAAATATTCAAATCAGTTTTGACTTGTTCACAACCAACATGTATTTTATGGAGTTACTGAAAGCTTGCGTCCTGATTGGTCACTTGTCTGTAGTAGCTGGAGCGCTGCCAAATATAGCGTAATTCATGGTGAACAGCCCTGTAAGCAAACAGTGTACACATAGATAAGGAAGACATGCACAATAAGGTTGAGTCCTCTAAATAATAGCTAATGTTTTCATGACATAAATTTCAGGCACAAGCCAAATTGCAAAAATTTTTCCGGCACATATCTGTCACAGAGTCGCGAACACACCGGCTGGGGCTGAAGGCAAAACCCTCCTTTTTATGTGAAAAAACTCGGGTGTGCTGATGAGCTAGGGATGGTTTCATCTGGCCAAGCAAAATCTCAGGTCAATAGCCCTTGTGGCCTAGGCCGGACGGCCATCTTAGAATTTTTATTTGCGACCCAAGAGGCCGTGAAGACACTAATAATTACATGTACACTGTACATATTCAATGCCTTTAGGTCAATGCCAAGGTCACTATTGGAACAGTAACAGTCAACAGATGTTATTACCAGGTACATGAATAATGGTGTAGATATTATTGCATAAGTACACTGTTATGTGGGTACATCACTAACTCTATATAAAGACTCACAAAGAACAAAGAAAGAGATGAATCCTGGAAGAAATGGTTTTAGTCTCATCACATGACCTTGTGCCCAGTCGCTGACGGCAGCTACATACTCAAACTCCTCTTCCTCATCGTCTGAGTCGGTCTCGTAGTCATCTCCTGGTAGTCAATAAGATTGAAAGTTTACAATATATACTTGAGCTGAATATTATATAACTCCCAAGTTTGATCACTGTTGTCATTTTTGTCACCATATGATCAACATGATGTCATGATTAGAGTATGTAATGAGACTTCAATCATTGCATTGTGTAATATAGGATGTTACCAGTGAGAGTTGAATTTGAGCTAGAAGAACTAAAGCTCAATGGTATGTAGGCTGAAAGCGGATGCTTCAATGAACAATATTTGCCAAAAAATGAATCTTTGATTAAAACCAACCTCGTCTATTATCATCCTCTTTTCTCTAAAGACTGATTAGCGGCATAAGTAAAGCCTAAAAATGTTAGTTACTTCCTTGACATATAATATCAAGTTGTGCTATCTTGCATACTGAAACTACGCTGATCTCCACCAACAAAATAAACATTACTAACACATTACTAGCACCAAGCCCTACCTGCCTACTCACTTTAATGTGACATTGCATGCCTTTATGATCGGAAATTTTTAACAAAAGATGGTAATAGCATCCACACTGGTTCTATGTGTCTGCTCATTATGTTGTTGATTGCAGAACAATGATGAAGATGATAGCAATTCGATGCCCAGACCAATGGTAAGGAGACTAGCAGTAGCAGTAACAGATACTATTTGAATATTACTGAAGTCAATGCTATGGTATTGATTGTGGTCCTTCTTATGTTTTCTCTCCACTAACACGCCATCTTCTTTTATTTAATTCTAGATGGCTGTGGGCTCGCTCATCATTTCTAGCTGCCATGTGCATTCTAGTCACCCCTTTAGTTTACCAATCAGTCGAGAATATTGAATGAAATATAGATATTTACTCACCATGGTAACATATATCCTTTGATACTTTTGAACGTCTCATTGATATTGTGCGGTTTGCTACATAGTGAGGATCTACAGAACATTGTCATGTTTGTTATGAGTGATATCTGCAGAAAGTTGTATCTTGATAGTTAATAATACATGGTGGTTTTATGCAAGGAATTTGTCAGAGACGTTTTTCACATCCATGAAAATATCAGTTCCTGACTGGGGTTTGGAAGTGTGTTGTATTTAATCTACAGTAAGTTCAGCTTGACCTGTGAACTCACTGTTTCAATTTTATTAGAATTTCTATATTCCTCAAATCATTTGACTTTGCATGATTTACCACCTCTAGATCAATATGGACCAATTGCATGTCATGTGACCTTATAGACAAACTCCTATTGCAAGACTGACCACCTTTGAGGTATCAATAATACCATACTATTACTCTAGTTTACCTGCCATGCCCATGTTCTCAGGCTGTCTGTATTGCATGTGTTTGGGGCTATTCTGTTTAATCAGGCATGGTTTGTCAAAGTCATAAGGTAAAGTCTTGGCTGCATGTTTATCATGGTTACTCTCAGGTCGGTCACAACACGTCATACATCCACCTTCACATCTAATCTTCTCTCTATGAGAATTCAACTCAATCGTCATTTGATTCAACGAGTTGCAAATTCAAATGTTTTACAATGTACAATGTAGTAATACAAGACGCACTTTTTAATTATAAATAAGGAAATAAATCAAAAATAAAAATACATCTTGTATTACCATTTATAATAAAACTACTAGCTTACACTAACATTCTTCACTGTACAATGTATATGACAGACAAATTTCTGATAAAGCATTGCCAGCTATACCAACATGTAGTTGGATTGCTCTATAGACATAACATAAGGCAAAATATGGGATGTTAGGGTGAGTTGTCCATAAAAGCAAGTCTCTCTACTTCCATCTTTTTACAAGTTTTCATGAGAGGGTGAACGAACCAATAATATGCTGACATTGCATAATAGACCAGGTAGTTACTATAATTCAACTACTTGAGGGTTGAACTATTGACCCCAACTCTTACTGGTCAAAAGCTGCGCGTCTGAACACTCACTTATAGAGCAGTATGGAAAGAGATGATAACTCTCACTATGAGCTGATAGTGATCAAGTATAAGATATAAGATACTAAATACTACGTCATCTAATAGAGAGTTAAATAGACAAGTTCCATGTCTCAAGTTATTGCTATAACAAATTCTATGTCCAGGCAGCAGAAACTCAATAGAATAATGGGTCAGCATTCATATACTAGTGCCCTGTCAGCACTGTTATGTGTGGCTATAGTCGGTCTGTTACCTTAATAACAAGGGAACTAATGTTAATGTATATCTTCACCAGACTATTTCATTGAATTTATATTTTTTAACTATAGTTGGTAAGAATTAGAATATTTTAGTGGCATTATGCTGATAAAACTGGTATTACAGCCTCACTATTATTGGAGTATGTGTATTTCATACGCACCGCTTTGCCCAATAATCTCTAAACATTCTAGTCCGTCTCTTCTGATGATCTCGTAGCTTATCATTCCACCAATCAGAGGGTTTGCGATTCTCAAGTATTTTAGCCATAGTTGAAGTAGTAATAGTCTACATTGATACAATAATCTGTTAGTTTACAATGCATTAATTAACACAGCTGCACTAGTCTTTTAACAGAGGTAAAGGCATACAGATAGTGAATATTGTGTATTATGTAATGTGTATAGGTGTAAAAGATGTTCCAAATCTTTGGACAGCCCTTGTTATCCAACAGGTACATGTTGAATACACGTTTAATACACAGGGCAATTATACATGTTGAAAACTAAGCAATCTTGCGCAGCAATGAATATAAATGCACCAGAATTGCCAGTTTATCACTACTAAATCCTTTAACAGTTCCAGTGAGCTCCTCGTTTTAGTAAATCCTGTAAATTACTACTAATACAGTTTTATCACCTATTTAACCGAAATTTACAAAGTTTCCTGAACTGGAAATGAGCACGTAAACATTATTTTGAGCTAGCCTGAAGATTGAGTCGCACTAATTTTCCGACCCAGGGGTCACAACTGTTCGCGACCTACATCAAAGAGGGTCTGAAATTTGGAATTATCTTTTCTTTTTTGCGACCCCATCGACCCGCTTTGGCCAAAAAAAAACATCAGGACAATTATATAATACATGTATACCCATAATGCAATGTAAGTTAGTAAATGGAGATTACTAGATTGTGGAGAATGTAAACAATCAGTACTGTGACGGTACACGGTAACGTGCTAAATATCAGGTATTGACTGGTAGCAATATAAAACCATTCTAGACATGACGCAGAGTGTACAATTATTATAACAAGCTAGTCTAGTGGAAATGTGTTGAACAAATCAAACTGTATACGACAGCATGGACAGAGGCTAAATAGTAAATACAAACTTTGTCACCTGAAAAATTCTCTGATGCTAGCCCTAGGTACACGCTGCACCATCGAAGATATCAACAACAGTGCCGTTGTCAAGGAATTAATATAGAAGTACGAGCCTTACCCAGGCTATGTCCTATTGAAGCTGAGGCTATGTGAATGAGCTCATGGCACCACCTCGGCCAGCCGAATACAGATCATAATAAAGTACTTAGTGCTATCAGTTTGTAGAAAATGATGTGACCTTGTGGTGGACAACAATGGAGAAATATTTTAGAAAAACTCAATGAGATTATTGTTGAGAGTAAAGCTGATAACCACATTGCATAATAATTCTATGGGGATATACAATGTATAAGCTATTGATCTTAATTTGAAGTTGTCCTCTTTTAATCAGGTATCTTCTACTTGAGGTAAATAGACTAAGAAAAGACAACTCCTAACAATTATTATCAATAGCTTATGGTGATATCATTGTTTTAACAGCTAGAACAAACAGATTACATATTCATACTATTGAATACATAATTATGTCATGTGCAATGTGTAATATACATGTACATGATATGTATATAATGCTATTAATTAGTGGAATACATGTATTTACCAATTATATTACTGTTGGATGTTAGTAAATGTACATGTACATTACACAATGGCAGAGTAGCGTAAGTGAACAATTATACACGTTCAGCCGTTACAAAGCATGCTACTTATCATGCTACTTCTTATACTTCTTAAACATGTGATTACTATTACTTACCTTAATATACAATTGTTTATTTAGTAGGTCACGGATATAAACAGGAAACACATGGTTAGACTACAGTGTGTTGTCAGGTCACATGATTGCGCAGGCGTTCTCACACTCTCCTGAGCTGCATGGCCCATAGCATGGTTGCGGAGGCAAGCATTTACCTACCAACACAGAATGTATATTCCTCAGTACTTATTAGGTTACGGATTATTTAGTTACAGGACTTTCATTATTGCTTATCCTTACATAGCAAGTAATAATGACCATTATGAAGCAGAGCTATGTATAACATAGTCCTCTATCATATTTGAAAACTCTGAACGTACAGTGAACAAATACGAAGATAGTACAATACTGAACTCTACATTATCTGTATCCATGCATATAATAAAGCATAAACACAGATAAAATTAATACATTTTGATACATGTATGTTTTGGGAATTACACTACTGTCGCTTTATTTGGATTTTCTCAGGTCATCTCATTTGACCCGCCCACCATATTGATTGACTCACCAAATAATATCTCACAGGAGTCTTCACACTCTTCGCTGTCGCATCTTCCCTTTTTCTTCTTCCTCTTTAGTTTGACTAACTTAGGGGGTTCTGGACACGAGACACACGACTGCTTCTCCACGTCTCTTTCTCTGAATTCAACAAACAGTAGGTGATGTCACAGTATTACGTGTACAGTAGACAGTTGGTGATGTCACAGTATTACGTGTACAGCAAACAGTTGGTGATGTCACTGTGTTATGTGTGCTGTAGACAGTTGGTGATGTCACAGTATTACGTGTACAGCAGACAGTCGGTGATGTCACAGTGATGCGAGTCAAGTAGATTGTTGGTGATGTCACAGTATTATGTGTAGAGTAGACAGTTGGTGATGTCACAGTATTACATGTAGAGTAAACAGTATTGGTGATGTCACAGTATTATGTGTAGAGTAGATAGTTTGTGATGTCACAGTATTACATGTACAGTAGACAGTTGGTGATGTCACAGTGTTATGTGTGCTGTAAATAGTTGGTGATGTCACAGTATTACGTGTACAGTAAACAGTAATATGTGTAAACTGTAGAAAGTCATACTTCGTATCAATGTGATCTCTGTGTCACCTTGAACAATACGTACCTCGGAGCACATCTAGTACACTTTCCATCTACCTCCATACAGTATTCCTTGTTACACTCCTCTTTGCACACACATATAGGTCTGGGATTACAAGGGTCTTCCATCTCATTGTCATAACATGGTCTCTCACAATCATTACACCTCTCTGGGTCGATAGCGTCCCGATCATGGGGTGTGAATTTCATCTGTGGTGGGCGACATGGCCCTTTCTTTTTTACGATTCTACAAAAACAAAAGTTAGCAAAATTTGTGATGATCTTGATGTTTTACTAAAACTAAGAAATGAGAAGTTACCATGCCGATTATCAAATTATATAATGGTATTTCAGAGCGTTATTATTGTTCACATTATGTAATATTATGGAGGATCTTCTATGAACATGAACATGTCACTCACTTGCAAGGGATCCTATTTTCTTCTAGAAGGACTGCATTCATAGGCTCGTAGTCGTCTACCCACTCTGGCTGTATCTGATTGGTTGAACTCAACTCCTCTTGGTTTGACAACAATCTCTCATTAGCTGATGAGTACTCTTCATTATTATTGTAAACAGAAGGATATTGATCATTATATTGCTCTTCGCTCTGCTCACGGCTCTCACAATCACCGCCATCTTTACAGGAAGTGCAACAGGATCTACTTTGTTTCCTCTGCGGTGTCTGACGTCTGGAACGTCGAGTTTTTCCTGAACGACGGCGACGATAATTTTTGAGTGAACGGCGTTTCTTACTTGATTTACGTTTTAAGATACTTTTAGATTTTCTTTTATGTTTGTATTCAACTTCCATGGGCTCTTCTGAATTGTTGAAATTGTTTGTATTTCCTTCAAAGTTTGACTCCATATCCATATAGCTGACCTGTAGGTAAGTATAACAGCTATAGCGTGTAGTGTGCACTAGCTGACCTGTAGGTAAATATAACAGCTACAGCGTGTAGTGTACATTTAAGTCAGCTGCACCTTAGTAAATATGATTAAGTGGCACATCAACACTTCTGACTATTAATAGCAGAAAGGGTCTCTATGAACGGCGGTTCACGGAAAAATATTTGAGAATAACATCATTTGAAATATTACAAACATAATTATTTAAGCTTAAATCCGGATGAGAACTTGTACTTGCCTGCAGCAGAAAATTCCAGATAAAATGCACTTACTGGGTAATCAATGTTCATGTTTTCCTCTTCTTCATCAAACCAGACCATCTCGCCAGTTCTCTCGTCGTATCGGCAGATATCACTTGGCAGACAGTCGCAGGCAATCCTCTTTCTACAGCACCTGTCACATCTTTTCGGGCACCTGTCGCAGGTGCACCTGTATTTACATAGATATAGCTTAGTATTAATAGTCAGTACTGATGTGTTCACATGAGTACTAAAAGAGAGTTTGTGAATTACGGCTAAGCACTACTGTTGGGTAAACTAAAAGGTGTGAGAATAGCTATAAATACTGCTGGCCGCACTGAGCACAGCACTCTCCAGAGATTCCTAGTTTATATAAAATGAAGAGTAATATGCATAATATGATTATGTAATTAACTTCGATAATTATGTTCTTTCCATGTTCAGTGTTACATCAGTCACCGAAAGTCATAAGCATCTTCATAGCCGTGCAATCGTATCATTGCATGTATTAGTTTATGAATACTGACTAGCTCTGATATTTATGCTAATGCGATTGAAAACATCAGAGTGTTGTGAAGAAAGTGGCAGTTCTGTGTTTTTTACGCATTTGAAGCCGGCATACGGAAGAGATATTAGCAGACTTACTTCGGAAAGCTGACTCTCGAATGGCTCAAGAATGTTCTGAAATATAAAGCAGTGTAAATGCAAATTAGTATAGTGTTATATCATAATAATTTTTATAATAATATAGTTACAACAATATAATATTCTATCCAATGCTGATGACTCCTGACAAATCTAAAGTCAAATAATATACAATTATACAATCATGGTCTAGGTGTAGATTTGTGAAAATTAAAATTGGTGGATAATTCAGTAAATATTATCACATTCATAGCGTATCATATTGGAGGGCAACGTTAGAATGACTTACTGCTGTGGAGCCGGCTCACACATACACATGGGACACCCAGTGCCAGAGCATCCCTCACATAGTAGCCCGGGTCCAGGAAGTCTTGGGTCACAAGCACACGCTCCATGGCAATCGTTAGCAGTGCAGGTGGAGCAGTAGTCTGAGGAACAATAAACGAAATCAATTAGTTATAGTCGGAGGGTCTCATTCATGCCCCATATTTTACTGTCGTATATATCTGACGGATGGTGGTGGAACGGGCTGATATTTGATTAGAGTTATGTACATGTATTATCATCATTCTAGAAAAGTACCTAGTTTGAGGTTGTAGCTTACCTGGACTGAAACCACAGGCTAACCTGTCATAGTTGAAAGCCATTCAGTATAGTTAGAAATGCTCTCAATAGCTTTATACACTTTTCTACAAAATAACAGCATCTATGATTAGCCTTAGAACCTAGCGTTCAGAAAAGTGTCGCACATGTTTTCTTATGCATTTTGTAAAAGTTTGTGCAAGTTGATGTGCCAATAAAAATTGATGATACACGTTTCTGCTCATCGTACATAAAAATTGGTTCCCACGTTTCTAGAGGCTATTAATGTTTAAGAACATAGTCTACAATATTTTCACTTATTTAGGATCAGTCTTGCTGAGCTACGCATGCATAAATATGCAATATGCATGAATGCTTATTAAATTTTAGGCTATGGAGCATCCAAGAGAATTCATCAGTATGTCAGAGAAATGGTAGCATTGGAAAATTAATAATCAATAGACAATGTAATATCAGTTGAAAGCTATGAACTTTGACACAAGACAGTTTTATTTCAGGACAGACTTTTGCAGGACTTGTGTAACCTGTAAATCATTCATCACCTGTCATATATAAACTGTTGAAAGACAGGTGTGATTTTACATAATTTTAAAATAGCCAGATTCTTTAGTGAGACTATTGATGAAGAAGTTGTCTTCGACATTATATTTGGAGCCACCCGATCACAATTGTCCCAATTATAAACAGAGACCTAAGGCTACATGTAATATTGCATCTAACTAACTGCTGGGAGAGCTCAGGTACGTACTTGTTAGTTGTACACAGTGATCCAGAAGCCGTCGATCAGACCAGCTGATCTTACTCTTATCTTATTGCAGTGTATTTATTATTAATTACTAAAATTATTCCGTAGTACTAGTTTTTGTTATTATTCACACTCTTGCATAAAATGCATCAAATATTTTTATACTAAAGAATGTTTCAAGTTATGTCCAGAAATTATCATAATTATTAATTTACAGGCAAAATAGGTCAAATGGGTGCAATGCATACCACTATGTTCTATTAATCATAAAGGTTTCACTGTGAGAAAAAGAACATGCAAAAATATAATATGTAGTTTCTTTCTCATATGCGAATTGTGGGCTTCTATATGAAAACCATCAGACTGACCTTTAGACAGGACAAGCCTACACCATTTCCTGTGCGAGGTTGTGATCTTTGGTAGACTGGTTATGCTGTTCTGGCACGCTCTGATAATTCACTTACATGAGCTTGACTTTATCTAATAATATCAGTGAGAAAGTTTGATCAGTTGATCAGCAAAAAGAAGTAGCCGTAATTGGAATTGTTGTATTTTAGAACAACCAGTAACAAGACAGAACACATAATATGGTTTCTCATTTAGTCACACCTTACATCTGGCCAAAGTCATTCTAATTTCCTTTCATCATATTAAGTCAACAGTGTATCATGAAACATCTGCATGAACACGATATGTACACGCTCATATACACTTTGTGATAGTTTGAAAAAAGCTACAACATTCGATTAGCTTTGTTTACAGCCTTACCCACAGGTTTACCTCACACTACGATAAAGGTGTAAGGGAGGAGAATTAGATATTTGGAGCAGAGTCTAGGTGTAAAGCTCACATGGTTATGCACGTGTTAGACTGAGAACTGACAGCTGGAGCGAGTAGTTGACATGCAATACACCATTTACTTGAGTTGGTCAGTTAGTGAATGTATTTAGGAGAAACCTGGACATGTTGCTGCCTGCTCTAACTCTAACTCTTCTAGCAGCCAGCAATGGTAAGTTAGCTAGCTATATTCGACATGTCGTATTGTAATGAGATATTATATCGTGTGTTTTAAGCTGTCATATTAAAGTGGTACATCAAGTCTTGCATGGTATACTAGATACATGTACGTGTTTGTTGTATTGTATAAATTAAAGAGGTAAGCTGCTGTTGCACAGGGCTGTATCAGAATGTGCTATGTGATGTAAAACAAGGATTTAATTTGTCATTTGAGCAGAATATACTACATTGTATTACGTAGTCCATACTAAGTAGGGACACCGAATTACATTTAAATCTGCTAAAATACATTTCTGACTGTGGCAGCTAAGATGTAGAATGAATACATCCGAAAATGTACTAATTTTGATACGAAAGGCAGTTTAGTTATTTGAACAAACTGTAGTCTATTCTATAACAGTGCACAGAGTACAGTCGCACTAATAAGTAAACCATGAGTGTATTAACAAGCTAACCATCTTTCTACTGTCAGGCTGGCTGTTTAACAGAGAGGTCTGCTATGGGGACTTGGGCTGTTTTAGCACCGAAACCGTCAGATCTTTATCCAGGCCCATTGTATTGCTCCCTGAAGAACCAACTAAGATAGGAACCAGATTCTTCCTATACACGAGGTGAGTTTTGCGAAGAGGTCATCATCTTGTGTTGCCGATGACAACTCAGTGTACTGTGAAATTGTCTGCCCTCATTATCTATAACATTATGCGGCCATGGTATCTATTTGACAACTATATACATGATGACTATGCTCACGGTCTACTGAACACACATAACCCATAATTAGGTTATACTCCCCGACTTCTCGTTATTATATTGTACTTCTACGGCAAATAGTACCAATGGTTTAGAGTTTAGACTAAACAATATAATACTTACAGCATACGTTTATATCCTCAACTATAGAAGATTGAACAATTAGAAACTTTATTCATAATTCACATAAACAAGGTCATTTATAATGTATATGATTGTTTTAGAGAGAACCCAGCAATAACTGATGAACAGGAATTGTCGAGGAAGAGTGAGTCGACACTCTCCAGTTCTTCATTCAAACCGTCCAGACCGACTAAGATTATTATTCACGGATTCACACACAGCGCACACCAACCTTGGGTGCAGAAGATGAAAGATGAACTGCTCAAGAAGGTACAGAATGACCTATATCTTTAAACTAATTTAATTTGTCTCCCAAAATTTTTACATGTTGGATATTGAGATGTCAGCTGCGCCCCTGAATGTGCAGTCAGTGCAACGAGAGAAGATAACTCCTATTATAGTACTGCGAGATCAAAATATCAGTCATGTTGTTTCTATTCATTTCAGGATGATATGAACGTGATTGCCGTAGACTGGCGTAATGGCGCAGGGTTCCCCTACACACAGGCAACCGGGAACATCCGGGTGGTAGCGGCAGAGCTCACTAAACTGCTGGAGTTTGTGATGCAGGCTAATCCCTCCATGGTAGCGGAGGATATACACATGATTGGTCACTCTCTCGGCGCTCATGCTGCTGGAGAAGTTGGCACAAAGATTAAGAGAATTGGACGAATCTCTGGTAAAACATTCAATTTCATCGTCTGGTTATCACTTGAACATTGTTGTGCTAGGATATAGTTATATTGTCCATAACTAACTGAAATGTTGTTACACAAAATCCATAACTTACATAATATACATGTATATATTGTAACATGATACTAACACTTACCTAATATGGCTTGTCAGTTTCCTGGTCAAGTGTCCTCCAATTGTTCAAAAGATATTTAGACAGCTGATATTAAGAGTTCTTTTCATCAAAGCAAGAAAAGTTTTACAACTAGCATTCCACATATCTGTGTAGAAGAAGACAACTCCACCGCTAATTATGAATGTTCTCCATCACATAACTTACATGTAGTCATATTAACCTCTACAGGACTGGACCCTGCAGAGCCATACTTTGAGGGGGCTGTAGAGGAAGTTCGCCTGGAACCAAGAGATGCCGAGTTTGTCGACATCATTCATTCAGATGGCAGCGCATTCCTTAACTCACTCGGTCAGTAATAGCATGAGAACATAACTCTGGGCATCTTGATGAACTCTTGTAAAAACCTGAAATATCAAATTGAAAAAACAACAGTGCGGTCACTCAATGTGACGAGATAGACTGGCAGGATAACAAAAATTGTAGTAATACAGTAATGTAGTAATACACAGTAACACAGTAATGTAGTAATACACAGTAATACAGTAACACAGTAATGTAGTAATACAGTACCACAGTAATGTAATAATACAGTAACACAGTAATGTAGTAATACAGTAACATAGTAATACAGTAACACAGTAATGTAGTAATGCAGTGTAATACAGTAACACAGCACATCAGATAGTCATAAGTTTCTTACTCTATATGCCTGAAGACTTGACGTGACTCTAGACCAAACTTATGTCTACAGCATCCTTGCTTCCACTTGTAGGGATGGGGTACAGAGACTCTATTGGTCACGTTGACTTTTACCCCAATGGTGGCGCTGAACAACCCGGATGTGGTAAGACTGTACTTGGTAAGCTGACTTCCACCGCTACCAGTGCCCTCACAGGGGGAACTGAGGGTACGTACTCAGTGCTATACATATTAATAGAACACATGCTATTTTACAAAACCCAAACAGTACAGAATGAATTGGCTATAACCAACCCTGCATATCGCAGCATCATTTAGATCGTTGAATTGTAAATAAACGGCATAAATAAGTTTAATTATGAGGAAACAGTAAAATGGTACTCTACATAGATGCATATTATGCTAACATAAAAAAATTAGCAGAGAATATTCTCGTTTCAGCTTTGAAGAATACATTTGCCTGCAGTCACAACAGGGCTATAGACTACTACACTGAGTCTATCAATGGTGGATGCCCATTCATGGCCTTCCCCTGTACTAGCTACGACGACTTTAAAGCTGCCAAGTGTTTGGACTGCAGTGCTGGCAAGTGCAGCTATATGGGATACCATGCCAAGGAATCCGCAGCTAGAGGGAACTTTTACCTCACCACCAACCAGAAAGGGCAGGCTCCCCAGTGCAGTGAGTATTATACAGTGTGAAATATGCGTAATATAACACACTTGAAAATATTTCAACTTTCCATATAACAGCTAAATTTTTTTACATACATGTATATGTGCAAATTACTACACTTCACAGCAGAGTACATTGCAAGTGTATTCATTTGCTAATCAGCATCATATAGAGTCATGAGAATGCATGCAGATGTGTTATACTGTTACTATCACATATAGTAATGTAATTCTTCCTACAGACGTCACTGCTATGATAAGATATCAATTTGATATTCATTGTCCAGTGAACTTCCTTTTAGTTGCCTCAACACAACACAGAAGCAGAGATAGCAAACTAGAGCTAATGTCAACCATCTACATGTACAATTCTAATAAAGATCATTGTCATGTACAGTGTACATTATGCATTGTATTTACTCGTACATTACTATTATGATACTTTATAGTTCTACTTATTATATAAATGTGCGTTAATGGTGTTTAATACAACTGTCTCTCAGGCTACCACTACAGAGTGACAGTCCAGGCTGGAATAATGACTGAGAAGGCGTACGGAATTATCAACGTCAAGTTGAGAGACGATATGAACAGGACGTTTGGACCATTCCCTATGACTACGTAAGGTTACCCTCTCATGGCAATTCATTATAACACAGAACGCTGTCTACTCATGGGAACAAAATGTGCAATGTAACATGAGCTATCCTCTTTTGGTAACTAGATATAATATGAGAAGTTGTCTTATCTTCGAAACTAGATAGAAAAGAGCAGTTATCTAGTCATCACAACTAGTTGAGCAAGGTTATGATAAGCATATAGACAAATGACACCAAAGGCTTGACTACAGAAGAGGCCGATAGTTCATTTTCGCAGACAGAGCCATTGTTATATGCATATCAAAATGTATATTATAGCAAGGGAGGTGGAATAGAGGCCAAGAGTGAGCTCACCAGGATGATCATTAGCCCCACCCCCATGTCAGATATCGTCGACGTGGAGGTGACCTACTCAAAGGTCGACTGCACTCCTTGTTTCCTCTACTCCGATTTCTTCAGGCTGCAGAAGGTAGAGGTCAGTGGAGGTGAAGACCAAGTCAAGTAAGTTATATTCGTTATACCATTCAGATATATTTTTTGATAAAAAAAAAAGGAACAATTCCTTAGAAAAGTTTAGTTAGTATTCCACTATATTTTAGGCGTATAGAAATGGCAATTACTGTCTCCTATTTACTGATGTCTGGTATATATTACAGGACAGTCTTCTGTGGAAAGAACACCAGCGTAGCTACAAGTCAACTTAGAAGGTTCAGTGCTGACCAGCTGAGTGCATGCTAGATAAAGACAACAGAAAACGGTCTCCATAACAATTATAATTCATTTGTCACAACATTTAATAAATTACGATAACAAGAAAATGCTGTTTAGCTACTGGATGAGTAGAACAGGCCTACCCTGTACACACTTGCATACTGCTGATTAGGCTCTAACAAGCGTCGACTGAAAAACAGAATATGTTTTCCCATCAAGTGCAGCAAATATACTGCCAGCCAAAAAACTTAGTTGCACACAAAAAAGTTGTTCTCACAACTTTTTGACTAGATTAAGAAGTTATCTTCTCTCCTATCAGTGTAGATAAAAGAATCAACAGAGAAGACAACGTCTAATTATAACTAATAGTCCATGTCACTTTCGTTGCAAGTCAATGAAAGCATGGAGACTATCCCATATCTATACAGAGCTCTTAACCAGAATAAATAAGATGTGCAGAATATTACAGAACATACACAGTGCATATTTCGGAATATTCTGGAATCTGGTTTTCAGACATCTATATAAAAATAAACAGGCAGAGAAGCTAGTGACATTTTATTTCGTAGCAATTATTCTATAATACATCATGGCATATAACAGCAAGTAGGAGCATAAGAAGAATAAAAATTTATAGAACTCAATGAAAAACAGACTGGCCTATGAATGACAATTTGCACAAACAAGAACACAACATCATAACAGTGAATGGTCCTACACCATTTACAATACATTTAAACACACAGTAGTAACATGAAAGCTGAAGTTCCATTTCTTCCAAAAAAGAGAAGATAACTCCAAAAATATGCTGTAGTTCGTGCTGTTACAACTATTATGAAATAGAGAAGTTCATACCATTATAGCAAATACTTGACAAGTGCCTTGTGTCAGTGTCAATAGGATATGACAAAAAGTGACAGCGTATGGTGTAAATGATGAATAGCCTGGGTTCCTAGCCCATGAGAAGGATAGATTACTGAAGGCTGATGCTGTGTGGAGATATCTTGCCTAGCGTTCTACTGCCCATTATCAAGACATTCAAAAAGTGTGAAAAGAAGAGTAAAAAAAATACATTGGGTTATGTCATGTGGTATACTAGTATGTCTGTCCATAAGGTATCATTCATTAGCTTTGCTTTTCCTATTTTGTAAACGTAAATTAATAATCTATTAAACTGTTTTGATATGATAGTATAGGCAAATGGTAAGGTATCATAAGACAATAAGGCATGGTGTCTAAAGTATGGAAAGAATACAAAGATAATAGTAAATGTGGTACTTACAATATGATATAGAACGTTGTAATAGAAATAAAATGCTGGATTACATTGGGTGTCCGTGGAGTTATGCTACCACTAGACACCAGGAAGATATGTACAGCTGCATGCATGTGTAGATCTATACTTCAGGAAGCTCCTTTCAAGAAAAGTAGGTGCGTAGATTCAACCAAACACAGATCTCAATATCCTGAAAATGATGGAAATTTGAGATGCTAAATTTCATGTCAAAAATTGAGATGAGCATATAACTTGCCATTTCAATGCAGTAAATATAACTATTATAGAAATATCTCTATGCAAGGTAGTTCAAATCAATAGTTAAGCAGCTAATGTCTCCTAGCTACTGACTACTAGCTACTGACTAGTAGCTACTGACTACTAGCTACTGACTAGTAGCTACTGACTACTAGCTACGGACTACTAACTACTGACTACTAGGGACTGACTAATAGCTACTGACTACTAGCTACGGACTACTAACTACTGACTACTAGCGACTGACTAATAGCTACTGACTACTAGCTACTGACTACTAGCTTCTGACTACAAGCTTCTGACTACTAGCTATTGACTACTAGCGACTGACTAATAGCTACTGACTACTAGCTACTGACTACTAGCGACTGACTAATAGCTACTGACTACTAGCTTCTGACTACTAGCTACTGACTACTAGCGACTGACTACTAGCTACCGACTATTAGCGACTGACTACTAGCTACGGACTACTAGCTACGGACTACTAGCTACTAACTACTGACTACTAACTACTAGCTACTGACTAATAGTTACTGATTACTAGCTACTGACTAATAGCTACTGACTACTAGCTTCTGACTACTAGCTACTGACTACTAGCGACTGACTAATAGCTACTGACTACTAGCTTCTGACTACTAGCTACTGACAACTAGCGACTGACTAATAGCTACGGACTACTAGCTGCTGACTAATAGCTACTGACTACTAGCTACTGACTAATAGCTACTGACTACTAGCTACGGACTACTAACTACTGACTACTAGCGACTGACTAATAGCTACTGACTACTAGCTACGGACTACTAACTACTGACTACTAGCGACTGACTACTAGCTACCAACTCACCATATAACTACTGGGTAATTCTATTCCTGCTTCTTCTTCAAAGCCCCAGTGATGAGCAGCTTGTCCAGGTTGAGGAATGGCGCCTCAAACAACAGGGAGAAGACGAATGCCATGGCATATGACAGTACTAGGAAGGTGACAAACATATACGCCTGTAGAATAGAATAGAGATAGTCATTATTTTATACAACTGCTAAATAGAATAGAAACCTTGAACAATCTGGTGAAAAACATAAACTAAAGTAATATAATCTTCGCATATCGCATGGTATAGGCACATATAACACATAACATGACGTTGAGTACACAGACCAAGCACCTGTGAACACCTGTTAGTAGTAACTTACATAGATGGCGTAGTTGATTCTGATGAGGGACTGGTGAGACATGGTCACCACAATCATAACTACTGGATGTATCAGATAGGCACAGTACGTCATCCTACTAACTGGAATAAATCCCTTCCATGAGAGAAACTCATTCACCCAGCCTACAAAACAACGTAACACTAGATGACAGGTGCTTTAGTAGTACTAGATCATCAAGAGTGATCGAATGACATGAGGTAACAGGTGCTCTAGTGCAGAGTTGTAGTATAAAATAATGTTAAGCTAACATATTATAGTGATTACACGGTACTCTGACGAATATATTATTGCAAGGTTATTACAAGGTGCCCCATATAGATGTGTAGCATAGTGACATGAGTCTACTCACCCCCTCTACCGGAGTGACAAGCAAAGACAAGGTACCCCAGACCTATACACCAGGAGATCCTGCTGAGAGCGTTGTAGGTAACGCTTTCAGCTACAGTAATATTGTGATTACCAATCTCTAAGTCGTATGGCCCATAGAGAGGCAGCAGGCAGAGGGCAGCACTGACAATCCACAGCAGAATGTTCAGCACCTGGACGACATGATATAGATGTATAATACCTACCTATAATAGTGAATGCAGAAAGTCATGTGATACAGCAGAAGAAAAGTGAGGTAATAATAACAACAAGGATTGTCCAATTTGCGTTAGTGAGAGCAGACAACTCCAAGGAGTGCTCTGCACACACACACTGAATGTATATTCTTGCATATTATTACTTTAGTATGAACTAGCCGACAAAATCGTCAGCACACTAACCCATCAAACCCCTTCTTTCATTTTATGTACACGACTGGCCAGACACGATTCTATGAAAACACGTACATTTACCAAATTATACTTACCTAAGTAAGTCAATCAATCTGGACAATGCTAATACCCTATACAGCATGGACAGGGCTAACTTATTTAATGATTAATTTACCCAATGATAGTTGAGTTTCCCATTAGTTTTCCATACGATGTAGCCATAGATAACTCCCACTCCATATGCGGAGTACCTGCACCAGGGTGCCACGTAGTAGTCAACAAACCAGGGGTTGGATGTGAACTGTGTTGGGCTGAAATACACGACAATTTCATTCACACAGCTGACCCAACGAGTAATTATTTTATACAGGAAGTGTATACCAGGTACAATATAACAGCTGTCAATAGTATATCTGTATACCAGGCACCATAACTCTCAATAGTATATCTGTATACGAGGTGCCATAACTCTCAATAGCACACTATATCTGAAAAGAGGCAGGAAATCAAAATTTGATGATGAGATAGGACGAACACAACATATTGTGCTATAACAGAACTAGATATGTGCAGTGACAATGTTATAACAATGCTATTAAACATTTAGTGCAATTTCACAATAAATATGATTACTATTTTGATTATATATTATGTAAAAATATATCAGTGGTCTGTTCACCATATTAGTCTATTTTTACAATGAAAATAAGACACCACTGTACTTATAGCCTGTGTTCACATTAAAGATACATAATTTGTGTAGTAAATACTGGATAGTAACAGCTAGTACTTACTCTCCACTGTCACCTTTGGCTATCAAAGCCAACCGAAGGTTATACTTGTATGTGATGACCATGGCAGAGATGCTGCTAGTGACAATGCATATCACATTGAGTAGTAGACCGACCCGGCTATATCTGTAACAAGAACAATGTGACATTGCAGTGCTGGTGTGTATTCTATAGAAGTAAGGGAGGACAATTACTAGCAGAGGAGACATAAAGTGTCTATCAGTATGCCTTTAATATCACTGTCACTATTATACATGTATATATAGTAACCTTTAATAAACTCACCTGTAGAGCAGGGCTATTAGGAATGGTGACACAATGAAGAACTGAAAGTCGTTGGCAAGGTACCAGGTCCATACAGCACACTATAACATGAAGTAAAACAGTATTAGCCTACATAGATAACATCTCCATATACCCTAAAAGCAGATACATTTTGCGAGTTTTAACTTTTGCGAATTTCGCGAGTGACAAACTCGCAAATAATTTCCATCACTATTAATATCTGCTTTCAAACTGATCTAAATAATTTCTGGTTTAAACAGACCATACATGCAGCTATATAGCTATATGATACATAGTTGAATATTTCACAAAGCAGCAAGTATTTGCTATAACATAATTGGTAAGTAGCATAGAGTAGGAGCTTAATCAGGGGTTTTTTTAACAAGCTATGGCAATTACTTTATCTCACAGGTGGGCTTACTGCACTATATAGGAATCAGCTGTAGTTTTGTACTGTATGTAAGTGGGGTTTAAATCTGAGTAAACATAGAGCTTAGCTAAGCTTGGTTTTAATGCTGAAATATGCTTAAACATCAATTTTGGGACTAAACAAATTTCGCGATAGGCCAAACTCGCTAAATATTTCTGTCGCAAAATGCTCCAGGATTAGCAAACTCGCGAAACTTTCTTCCGCCGCGAAATATTTCTGCTTTTAGGGTATAACAAAATTGAGTAATAAAATTCGATGCATATCTACTTTGGAGTTGTCTACCTCATAGACTACATGAGGAGACAACTCTAAGCAGGTTAACATAACATTCAAGGCTGGTTGATGTACCATGTACCATGTATACTACTAGTGTAATATATAATGGCATAAAATACCTACTAAACAGATTCTGCTGTTAAAGTATCAGAAAGGACACACAACATACAGTAAATAGTGATAGCCATCTGAAAATTAACAGATGATGTAATAGTATTGGCATATTGCCATCAAATAGTTTTTAGTATCAATTTAGCACATACGTAGTTGGCAGTAGTATGGAGTTGTGACAATGATGTATACAGTAAACACTAACTACTAGAGACTAATTGATATAACACAGCCTTGTAGTTGGATACGAAGTTATGTAAACTATTGGGACAATATCCACAGCTACACATGTACCAGGGTACATCAATACTAACAATGTGATCTACTGGCTCATGTAGGTCTATAATAGGCTGTACTGTCAGTTGGAAGGTCAGAAATTATGCCAGTTTAAACAGTATTTTATATAATTGACCATATCATTCTCGCACACATAATAATATAATATTATACAGTATAACACCATATCATTCTCATACACATAATATACAGTGTAATACCATATCATACCCATACACATACAGTATAATATGCCTTTCTCAGTTATTTAGTACATCAAGTCAAGTACTATTACCAATATAGTACTATAGCCTGTGTACTACAACAATAGTACTATAGCCTGAGTACTACACCAATAGAACTTTAGCCTGTGTACTACAACAATAGAACTTTAGCCTGTGTACTACACCAATAGTACTATAGCCTGAGTACTAAAGGTTTACTAACCTGTTGGCCGGGTTTGTAGATGTTATTAAGGTAGAGAAGAGGGACCCACGAGTTGTTAACACAGTTTACATCTATAACAGGAAGGGTTGGCCACAGAGGGCCAGTCGTCAGGTTGTACACACCATACATATAGAAGAGAATCATGAATCCTAAGGCTGGAGTCAGTCTACAAGGTCAAGGCCATAAGTTATACATGTAATGCTATTGCCAAGGTCATATCATGTTACACACACAATGAGGTAACCACACTAGCTACGTTATGATTAGCTAACACGCTAACTTTTTTCTCTTACATCATTGGAACCCGCTTATTGTTTTTAGTCATTTACTACATTTACAACAACATTAGTATCATTCAGGTATTACTTGGGTATCATTCAGGTATTACTTGGGTATCATTCAGGTATTACTTGAGTATCATTCAGGTATTACTTGGTTATCATTCAGGTATTACTTGAGTATCATTCAGGTATTACTTGGGTATCATTCAGGTATTACTTGGATATCATTCAGGTATTACTTGAGTATCATTCAGGTATTACTTGGGTATCATTCAGGTATTACTTGGATATCATTCAGGTATTACTTGAGTATCATTCAGGTATTACTTGGGTATCATTCAGGTATTACTTGAGTATCATTCAGGTATTACTTGAGTATCATTCAGGTATTACCTGGGTATCATTCAGGTATTACTTGAGTATCATTCAGGTATTACTTGGGTATCATTCAGGTATTACTTGGATATCATTCAGGTATTACTTGAGTATCATTCAGGTATTACTTGGGTATCATTCAGGTATTACTTGAGTATCATTCAGGTATTACTTGAGTATCATTCAGGTATTACTTGGATATAATTTAAGTAGAAATGATGCTGGTGACACTAGAATATGGACTGCAGGTCATGTTCTTCATAAAGATCACAACAAACAGATCAAATGATGTAGAAACAACTGTCATTACAATTACACTACTGTTGGTACTATATGGATAGCTGAATACCCTCATGCATCGCACATTTATAGCCAAATTTAGCACATTAAACTAAGTATGCACAGCGATATTATAATCAGGACAAACCACTAATAAATCAGAGAAAATAATATAATCTAGTAGGTAATATAAATTCCAAAACATGTTGTTTACAGCAGATGACTGAGACATGAAGAGGAGATAATTCCTGAACTACGTAGTA